>JANJXV010001169.1:0-183804 GCA_024803745.1 Megascapheus bottae | reverse complement strand
TGTGAAGTCACAGAATGAAGGTGTGTGAAGTCATAGAATGGAGGTGTGTGAAGTCATAGAAGGGATGAGTGTGAAGTCACATAATGGAGGTGTGTGAATCAAAATAGAGGTGTGTGACGTCATAAACTGGAGGTGTGTGAAGTCATAGAATTGAGGTGTGAGAAATCATAGAATTGAGGTTTGTGAAGTCACAGAATGGAGGTGTGTGATGTCACAGAATGGAGGTTTGTGAAGTCATCGAATGGAGGTATGTGAAGTCAAATTGGAGGGGTGTGAAGTCGGATAATGGAGGTGTGTGAAGTCACAGAATGGAGGTGGGTGAAGTCACAGAAAGAAGGTGTGTGAAGTCATAGAATGGAGGTGTGTGAAGTCACAGAATGGACGGGTATGAAGTCATATATTTTAGGTGTGTGAAGTCAAAATGGATGTGTGAAATCATAGAATGGAGGTGTGTTAAGTCATAGAATGTTGGTGTGTGAAGTCATAGAATGGAGGTGTGTGAAGTCACAGAATGGAGGTGTGTGAAGTCACAGAATGGAGGTGTGTGAAGTCATAGAATGGAAGTGTGTGAAGTCATAGAATGGAGGTGTGTGAAGTCAGAATGGAGGTGTGTGAGGTCACCGAATGGAGGTGTGTGAACTCCGAATGGAGGTGTGTGAATTCACAGAATGGAGGTTTGAGAAGTCATATAATGGAGGTGTGTGAAGTCATAGAATGGATCTTTCTGAATTAAGAATGAAGGTGTGTGAAGTCATAGAATGGAGGTGTGTGAAGACAAAATTTTGGTGTTGAACTCATAGAATGGATGTTTGTGAACTAATAGAATGGAGGTGTGTGAAGTCGTGGAATGGAGGTGTGTGAAGTCAAAGAATGGAGGTGTGTGAAGTCGCAGAATTGAGGTGTTTGAAGTCATATATTGGAGGTGTGTGAAGTCAAAATGGATGTGTGAATTCATAGAATGGAGGTGTGTGAAACCATAGAATGAGGGTATGTGAGGTCATATAATGAAGGTGTGTGAAGTCATAGAATGGAGGTGTGTGAAGTCATAGAATGGAAGTGTGTGAAGTCACAGAAAGGAGGTGTGTGAAGTCACAGAATGGAGGTGTGTGAAGTCATAGAATGGAAGTGTGTGAAGTCATAGAATGGAGGTGTGTGAAGTCAGAATGGAGGTGTGTGAAGTCACCGAATGTTGTTGTGTGAACTCAGAATGGAGGTGTGTGAAGTCACAGAATGGAGGTTTGTGAAGTCAAAGAATGGAGTTGTGTGAAGTCATATAACTGATGTTTCTGAAGTAAGAATGAAGGTGTGTGAAGTCATAGAAGGGAGGTGTGTGAACACATAGAATGGAGGTGTGCCAATTCACAGAATGAAGGTGTGTGAAGTCAGAATGGAGGTGTGTAATCATAGATTGGAGGTGGTGAAGTCATAGAAAAGAAGTGTGGAAAGTCATAGAATGGAGGAGTGTGAAGTCATAGAGTGCAGGTGAGTGAAGTCACAGATTCGAGGTCTGTGAAGTCATAGAATGGAGGTGCGTGATGTCAGAATGAAGGTGTGTGAAGTCATAGATGGAGGTGTGTGAAGGTAGAATGCATGTGTGGGAAGTCATAGAATGGAGGTGTGTGAAGTCATAGAATGGTGGTGTGTGAAGTCATAGAGTGGAAGGGTGTGAAGTCATAGAATGGAGGTGTGTGATGTCATAGAATGGAGGTGTGTGAAGTCATAGAATGGAGGTGGGTGAAGTCACGGAAGGGAGGTGTGTGAAATCACAGAATGGAGGTGTGTGAAGTCACAGAATGGAGGTGTGTGAAGTCACAGATTGGAGGTGTGTGAAGTCACAGAATGCAGATGTGTGAAGTCAAAAAGGTGGTGTGAGAAGTCACAGATGTAAGCGTGTGAAGTCACAGAATGGAGGTATGAAGTCAAAATGGGTGTGTGTGAAGTCAAAGAATGTAGGTGTGTGAAGTCATCGAATGGAGGTGTGTGAAGTCACAGAATGGGGGTCTGTGAAGTCAGAATAGAAGTGTGCGAAGTCATAGAATGGAGGTGTGTGAAGTCAGAATGGAGGTGTATGAAGTCATAGAATGGAGGTGTGTGACATCAGAATAGAGGTGTGTGAAGTCATAGAATGGAGATGTGTGAAGTCACAGAATGGAGGTGTGGGAAGTCACAGAATGGAGGTGTGTGAAGTCACAGAATGGAGGTGTGTGAACTCAGAATGGAGGTATGTAAAGTCACAGAATGGAGGTGTATGAAGTCATAGAATGGAAGTGTGTGAAGTCATAGAATGGAGGTGTGTGAAGTCACAGAATGCATGGTATGAACTCATAGAAAGGAGGTGTGTGAAGTCACAGAATTGAGGTGTTTGAAGTCATATATTGGAGGTGTGTGAAGTCAAAATGGGTGTGTAAATTCATAGAATGGAGGTGTCTGCAACCATAGAATGAGGGTGTGTGAGGTCATACAAAGGAGGTGTGTGAAGTCACAGAATGGAGGTGTGTGAAGTCATAGAATGGAGGTGTGTGAAGTCATAGAATGGAGTTTTGTGAAGTCACAGAATGGAGCTGTGTGAATACAGAATGGAGGTGTGTGAAGTCATAAAATGTAGGTGTGTGAAGCCAGAACGGAGGTGTGTGAACGCATAGAATGGAGGTGAGGGACGTCACAATGGAAGTTTGTGAAGTCATAGAATGGAGGTGTGTGAAGTCACAGAATGGAGGTGTGTGAAGTCATAGAATGGAGTTGTGTGAACTCAGAATGGAGGTGTGTGAAGTCACAGAATGGAGGTGTGTGAAGTCATAGAATGCAGGTGTGTGAAGTCACACGATGGAGGTGTGTAAAGTCATAGAATGGAGGTGTGTGAAGTTATAGAATGGAGGTGTGTGAACTCATAGAATGGAGGTGTGTGACGTCACAAAGGAAGTGTGTGAAGTCATAGAATGGAGGTGTGTGAAGTCAGAATGCAGGTGTGTGAAGTCATAGAATGGAGGTGTGTGAAGTCAGAATGCAGGTGTGCGAAGTCATAGAATGGAGGTGTGTGAAGTCAGAATGCAGGTGTGTGAAGTCATAGAATGGAGGTGTGTGAACTCATAGAATGGAGGTGTGTGACGTCACAAAGGAAGTGTGTGAAGTCATAGAATGGAGGTGTGTGAAGTCACAGGATGAAGGTGTGTGAAGTCAAAATGGAGGTGTGTGACGTCATAAAATGTAGGTGTGTGAAGTCATAGAATGGAGGTGTGTGAAATCATAGAATGGAGGTTTGTGAAGTCACAGAATGGAGGTGTGTGAAGTCATAGAATGGAGGTATGTGAAGTCATTTTGGAGGGGTGTGAAGTCGGAGAATGGAGGTGTGGGAAGTCACAGAATGGACGGGTATGATTTCATATGAATGGAGGTGTGTGAAGTCATAGAATTGAGGTGTTTGAAGTTATATATTGGAGGTGTGTGAAGTCAATATGGATGTGTGAAGTGATAGAATGGAGGTGTGTGAAGTCATAGAATGGAAGTGTGTGAAGTCATAGAATGGAGGTCTGTGAAGTCACAGAATGGAAGGTATGAACTCATAGAATGGAGGTGTGTGAAGTCACAGAATTGAGGTGTTTGAAGTAATATATTGGAGGTGTGTGAAGTCAAAATGGATGTGTGAAGTCATAGAATGGAGGTGTGTGAAATCATAGAATGAGGGTGTGTGAGGTCATAGAATGGAGGTCGGTGAAGTCACAGAATGGAGGTGTGTGAAGTCATAAAATGGAGGTGGGTGAAGTCATAGAAAGGAGGTGTGGGAAGTCATAGATTGGAGGAGTGTGAAGTATTAGAGTGGAGGTGAGTGAAGTCACATATTCGAGGTCTGTGAAGTCATAGAATGGAGGTGTGTGAAGTCAGAATGGAGGTGTGTGAAGTCATAGAATGGAGGTGTGTGAACTCATAGAATGGAGGTGTGTGACGTCACAAAGGAAGTGTGTGAAGTCATAGAATGGAGGTGTGTGAAGTCACAGAGTGGAGGTGTGAGAAGACAAAATGGAGGTGTGTGATGTCACAGAATGGAGGTGTGTGAAGTCAGAATGGAGGTGTGTAAAGTCACAGAATGGAGGTTTGTGAAGTCACAGAGTGGAGGTGTGTGAACTCAGAATGGAGGTGTGTGAAGTCACAGAATGGAGGTGTGTGAAGTCATAGCATGGAGGTATGTGAAACCATAGAATGGAGGTGTGTGAAGTCACAGAATGAAGGTGTGTGAAGTCATAGAATGGAGGTGTGTGAAGTCATAGAAGGGATGAGTGTGAAGTCACATAATGGAGGTGTGTGAATCAAAATAGAGGTGTGTGACGTCATAAACTGGAGGTGTGTGAAGTCATAGAATTGAGGTGTGAGAAATCATAGAATTGAGGTTTGTGAAGTCACAGAATGGAGGTGTGTGATGTCACAGAATGGAGGTTTGTGAAGTCATCGAATGGAGGTATGTGAAGTCAAATTGGAGGGGTGTGAAGTCGGATAATGGAGGTGTGTGAAGTCACAGAATGGAGGTGGGTGAAGTCACAGAAAGAAGGTGTGTGAAGTCATAGAATGGAGGTGTGTGAAGTCACAGAATGGACGGGTATGAAGTCATATATTTTAGGTGTGTGAAGTCAAAATGGATGTGTGAAATCATAGAATGGAGGTGTGTTAAGTCATAGAATGTTGGTGTGTGAAGTCATAGAATGGAGGTGTGTGAAGTCACAGAATGGAGGTGTGTGAAGTCACAGAATGGAGGTGTGTGAAGTCATAGAATGGAAGTGTGTGAAGTCATAGAATGGAGGTGTGTGAAGTCAGAATGGAGGTGTGTGAGGTCACCGAATGGAGGTGTGTGAACTCCGAATGGAGGTGTGTGAATTCACAGAATGGAGGTTTGAGAAGTCATATAATGGAGGTGTGTGAAGTCATAGAAAGGATCTTTCTGAATTAAGAATGAAGGTGTGTGAAGTCATAGAATGGAGGTGTGTGAAGACAAAATTTTGGTGTTGAACTCATAGAATGGATGTTTGTGAACTAATAGAATGGAGGTGTGTGAAGTCGTGGAATGGAGGTGTGTGAAGTCAAAGAATGGAGGTGTGTGAAGTCAAACAATGGTGGTGTGTGAAGTCACAGAATGGAGGTGTGTGAAGTCCCAGAATGGAAGTGTGTGAAGTCAAAACGGAGGTGTGTGAAGTCAAAGAATGGAGGTGTGTGAAGTCACAGAATGGAGGTGTGTGAAATCAAAATGTTGGTGTGTGAAGTCACAAATGGAGGTGTGTGAAGTCACAGCATGTAGGTGTGTGAAGTCAAAATGGAGGTGTGTGAAGTCAAAGAATGGAGGTGTGTGAACTCATAGAATGAAGGTGTGTGAAGTCATGTAATGGAGGTTTGTGAAGTCAACCGTTGGAAGTGTGGGAAGTTACAGAAAGAAGATGCGTGAAGTCATACAATGGAGGTGTGTGAAGTCAGAATGCATGTGTAGGAAGTCATAGAATGGAGGTGTGTGAAGTCATAGAATGGTTGTGTGAAGTCATAGAGTGGAAGTGTGTGAAGTCATAGAATGGAGGTGTGTGATGTCATAGAATACAGGTGTGTGAAGTCATAGAATGGAGGTGGTTGAAGTCACGGAAGGGAGGTGTGTGAAATCACAGAATGGAGGTGTGTGAAGTCACAGAATGGAGGTGTGGGAAGTCACAGTATGGAGGTGTGTGACATCACAGAATGGAGGTGTGTGAAGTCAGAATGGAGGTGTGTAAAGTCACAGAATGGAGGTGTGTGAAGTCATAGAATTGAAGTGTGTGAAGTCATAGAATGGAGGTGTCTGAAGTCACAGAATGGACGGTATGAAGTCATAGAATGGAGGTATGTGAAGTCACAGAATTGAGGTGTTTGAAGTTATATATTGGAGGTGTGTGAAGTCAAAATGGGTGTGTGAAGTCATAGAATGGAGGTGTGTGAAATCACAGAATGAGGGTGTGTGAGGTCATAGAATGGAGGTGTGTGAAGTCACAGAATGGAGGTGTGTGAAGTCATGAAATGGAGGTGGGGGAAGTCATAGAATGAGATGTGGGAATTCATAGAATGGAGGAGTGTGAAGTCTTAGAGGGGAGGTGAGTGAAGTCACATATTCGAGGTCTGTGAATTCATAGAATGGAGGTGTGTGAAGTCAGAATGGAGGTGTGTGAAGTTATAGAATGGAGGTGTGTGAACTCATAGAATGGAGGTGTGTGACGTCACAAAGGAAGTGTGTGAAGTCATAGAATGGAGGTGTGTGTAGTCATAGAATGGTGGTGTGTGAAGTCATAGAGTGGAAGTGTGTGAAGTCATGGAATGGAGGTGGGTGAAGTCACGGAAGGGAGGTGTGTAAAATCACAGAATGGAGGTGTGTGAAGTCACAGAATGGAGCTGTGTGAAGTCAAAGAATGGAGATGTGTGAAGTCAAAAAGGTGGTGTGAGAAGTCACAAATGTAAGTGTGTGAAGTCACAGAATGGAGGTGTGAAGTCAAAATGGTTGTGTGTGAAGTCAAAGAATGTAGGTGTGTGAAGTCATCGAATGGAGGTGTGTGAAGTCAGAATAGAGGTGTGCGAAGTCATAGAATGGAGGTGTGTGAAGTCAGAATTGAGGTGTGTGAAGTCATAGAATGGAGGTGTGTGACGTCAGAATAGAGGTGTGTGAAGTCATAGAATGGAGGTGTGTGAAGTCACAGAATGGAGGTGTGGGAAGTCACAGAATGGAGGTGTGTGAAGTCACAGAATGGAGGTGTGTGAACTCAGAATGGAGGTATGTAAAGTCACAGAATGGAGGTGTATGAACTCATAGAATGGAAGTGTGTGAAGTCATAGAATGGAGGTGTGTGAAGTCACAGAACGGATGGTATGAACTCATAGAATGGAGGTGTGTGAAGTCGCAGAATTGAGGTGTTTGAAGTCATATATTGGAGGTGTGTGAAGTCAAAATGGATGTGTGAATTCATAGAATGGAGGTGTGTGAAACCATAGAATGAGGGTATGTGAGGTCATATAATGAAGGTGTGTGAAGTCATAGAATGGAGGTGTGTGAAGTCATAGAATGGAAGTGTGTGAAGTCACAGAATGGAGGTGTGTGAAGTCACACAATGGAGGTGTGTGAAGTCATAGAATGGAAGTGTGTGAAGTCATAGAATGGAGGTGTGTGAAGTCAGAATGGAGGTGTGTGAAGTCACCGAATGTTGTTGTGTGAACTCAGAATGGAGGTGTGTGAAGTCACAGAATGGAGGTTTGTGAAGTCAAAGAATGGAGTTGTGTGAAGTCATAGAACTGATGTTTCTGAAGTAAGAATGAAGGTGTGTGAAGTCATAGAAGGGAGGTGTGTGAACACATAGAATGGAGGTGTGCCAATTCACAGAATGAAGGTGTGTGAAGTCAGAATGGAGGTGTGTAATCATAGATTGGAGGTGGTGAAGTCATAGAAAAGAAGTGTGGAAAGTCATAGAATGGAGGAGTGTGAAGTCATAGAGTGCAGGTGAGTGAAGTCACAGATTCGAGGTCTGTGAAGTCATAGAATGGAGGTGCGTGATGTCAGAATGAAGGTGTGTGAAGTCATAGATGGAGGTGTGTGAAGGTAGAATGCATGTGTGGGAAGTCATAGAATGGAGGTGTGTGAAGTCATAGAATGGTGGTGTGTGAAGTCATAGAGTGGAAGGGTGTGAAGTCATAGAATGGAGGTGTGTGATGTCATAGAATGGAGGTGTGTGAAGTCATAGAATGGAGGTGGGTGAAGTCACGGAAGGGAGGTGTGTGAAATCACAGAATGGAGGTGTGTGAAGTCACAGAATGGAGGTGTGTGAAGTCACAGATTGGAGGTGTGTGAAGTCACAGAATGCAGATGTGTGAAGTCAAAAAGGTGGTGTGAGAAGTCACAGATGTAAGCGTGTGAAGTCACAGAATGGAGGTATGAAGTCAAAATGGGTGTGTGTGAAGTCAAAGAATGTAGGTGTGTGAAGTCATCGAATGGAGGTGTGTGAAGTCACAGAATGGGGGTCTGTGAAGTCAGAATAGAAGTGTGCGAAGTCATAGAATGGAGGTGTGTGAAGTCAGAATGGAGGTGTATGAAGTCATAGAATGGAGGTGTGTGACATCAGAATAGAGGTGTGTGAAGTCATAGAATGGAGATGTGTGAAGTCACAGAATGGAGGTGTGGGAAGTCACAGAATGGAGGTGTGTGAAGTCACAGAATGGAGGTGTGTGAACTCAGAATGGAGGTATGTAAAGTCACAGAATGGAGGTGTATGAAGTCATAGAATGGAAGTGTGTGAAGTCATAGAATGGAGGTGTGTGAAGTCACAGAATGCATGGTATGAACTCATAGAAAGGAGGTGTGTGAAGTCACAGAATTGAGGTGTTTGAAGTCATATATTGGAGGTGTGTGAAGTCAAAATGGGTGTGTAAATTCATAGAATGGAGGTGTCTGCAACCATAGAATGAGGGTGTGTGAGGTCATACAAAGGAGGTGTGTGAAGTCACAGAATGGAGGTGTGTGAAGTCATAGAATGGAGGTGTGTGAAGTCATAGAATGGAGTTTTGTGAAGTCACAGAATGGAGCTGTGTGAATACAGAATGGAGGTGTGTGAAGTCATAAAATGTAGGTGTGTGAAGCCAGAACGGAGGTGTGTGAACGCATAGAATGGAGGTGAGGGACGTCACAATGGAAGTTTGTGAAGTCATAGAATGGAGGTGTGTGAAGTCACAGAATGGAGGTGTGTGAAGTCATAGAATGGAGTTGTGTGAACTCAGAATGGAGGTGTGTGAAGTCACAGAATGGAGGTGTGTGAAGTCATAGAATGCAGGTGTGTGAAGTCACACGATGGAGGTGTGTAAAGTCATAGAATGGAGGTGTGTGAAGTTATAGAATGGAGGTGTGTGAACTCATAGAATGGAGGTGTGTGACGTCACAAAGGAAGTGTGTGAAGTCATAGAATGGAGGTGTGTGAAGTCAGAATGCAGGTGTGTGAAGTCATAGAATGGAGGTGTGTGAAGTCAGAATGCAGGTGTGCGAAGTCATAGAATGGAGGTGTGTGAAGTCAGAATGCAGGTGTGTGAAGTCATAGAATGGAGGTGTGTGAACTCATAGAATGGAGGTGTGTGACGTCACAAAGGAAGTGTGTGAAGTCATAGAATGGAGGTGTGTGAAGTCACAGGATGAAGGTGTGTGAAGTCAAAATGGAGGTGTGTGACGTCATAAAATGTAGGTGTGTGAAGTCATAGATTGGAGGTGTGTGAAATCATAGAATGGAGGTTTGTGAAGTCACAGAATGGAGGTGTGTGAAGTCATAGAATGGAGGTATGTGAAGTCATTTTGGAGGGGTGTGAAGTCGGAGAATGGAGGTGTGGGAAGTCACAGAATGGACGGGTATGATTTCATATGAATGGAGGTGTGTGAAGTCACAGAATTGAGGTGTTTGAAGTTATATATTGGAGGTGTGTGAAGTCACAGAATTGAGGTGTTTGAAGTAATATATTGGAGGTGTGTGAAGTCAAAATGGATGTGTGAAGTCATAGAATGGAGGTGTGTGAAATCATAGAATGAGGGTGTGTGAGGTCATAGAATGGAGGTCGGTGAAGTCACAGAATGGAGGTGTGTGAAGTCATAAAATGGAGGTGGGTGAAGTCATAGAAAGGAGGTGTGGGAAGTCATAGATTGGAGGAGTGTGAAGTATTAGAGTGGAGGTGAGTGAAGTCACATATTCGAGGTCTGTGAAGTCATAGAATGGAGGTGTGTGAAGTCAGAATGGAGGTGTGTGAAGTCATAGAATGGAGGTGTGTGAACTCATAGAATGGAGGTGTGTGACGTCACAAAGGAAGTGTGTGAAGTCATAGAATGGAGGTGTGTGAAGTCACAGAGTGGAGGTGTGAGAAGACAAAATGGAGGTGTGTGATGTCACAGAATGGAGGTGTGTGAAGTCAGAATGGAGGTGTGTAAAGTCACAGAATGGAGGTTTGTGAAGTCACAGAGTGGAGGTGTGTGAACTCAGAATGGAGGTGTGTGAAGTCACAGAATGGAGGTGTGTGAAGTCATAGCATGGAGGTATGTGAAACCATAGAATGGAGGTGTGTGAAGTCACAGAATGAAGGTGTGTGAAGTCATAGAATGGAGGTGTGTGAAGTCATAGAAGGGATGAGTGTGAAGTCACATAATGGAGGTGTGTGAATCAAAATAGAGGTGTGTGACGTCATAAACTGGAGGTGTGTGAAGTCATAGAATTGAGGTGTGAGAAATCATAGAATTGAGGTTTGTGAAGTCACAGAATGGAGGTGTGTGATGTCACAGAATGGAGGTTTGTGAAGTCATCGAATGGAGGTATGTGAAGTCAAATTGGAGGGGTGTGAAGTCGGATAATGGAGGTGTGTGAAGTCACAGAATGGAGGTGGGTGAAGTCACAGAAAGAAGGTGTGTGAAGTCATAGAATGGAGGTGTGTGAAGTCACAGAATGGACGGGTATGATGTCATATATTTTAGGTGTGTGAAGTCAAAATGGATGTGTGAAATCATAGAATGGAGGTGTGTTAAGTCATAGAATGTTGGTGTGTGAAGTCATAGAACGGAGGTGTGTGAAGTCACAGAATGGAGGTGTGTGAAGTCACAGAATGGAGGTGTGTGAAGTCATAGAATGGAAGTGTGTGATGTCATAGAATGGAGGTGTGTGAAGTCAGAATGGAGGTGTGTGAGGTCACCGAATGGAGGTGTGTGAACTCCGAATGGAGGTGTGTGAATTCACAGAATGGAGGTTTGAGAAGTCATATAATGGAGGTGTGTGAAGTCATAGAATGGATCTTTCTGAATTAAGAATGAAGGTGTGTGAAGTCATAGAATGGAGGTGTGTGAAGACAAAATTTTGGTGTTGAACTCATAGAATGGATGTTTGTGAACTAATAGAATGGAGGTGTGTGAAGTCGTGGAATGGAGGTGTGTGAAGTCAAAGAATGGAGGTGTGTGAAGTCAAACAATGGTGGTGTGTGAAGTCACAGAATGGAGGTGTGTGAAGTCCCAGAATGGAAGTGTGTGAAGTCAAAACGGAGGTGTGTGAAGTCAAGGAATGGAGGTGTGTGAAGTCACAGAATGGAGGTGTGTGAAATCAAAATGTTGGTGTGTGAAGTCACAAATGGAGGTGTGTGAAGTCACAGCATGTAGGTGTGTGAAGTCAAAATGGAGGTGTGTGAAGTCAAACAATGGAGGTGTGTGAACTCATAGAATGAAGGTGTGTGAAGTCATGGAATGGAGGTTTGTGAAGTCAACCGTTGGAAGTGTGGGAAGTTACAGAAAGAAGATGCGTGAAGTCATACAATGGAGGTGTGTGAAGTCAGAATGCATGTGTAGGAAGTCATAGAATGGAGGTGTGTGAAGTCATAGAATGGTTGTGTGAAGTCATAGAGTGGAAGTGTGTGAAGTCATAGAATGGAGGTGTGTGATGTCATAGAATACAGGTGTGTGAAGTCATAGAATGGAGGTGGTTGAAGTCACGGAAGGGAGGTGTGTGAAATCACAGAATGGAGGTGTGTGAAGTCACAGAATGGAGGTGTGTGAAGTCATAGACTGGAGGTATGTGAAGTCAAATTGGAGGGGTGTGAAGTCGGAGAATGGAGGTGTGGGAAGTCACAGAATGGAGGTGGGAGAAGTCACAGAATGGAGGTGTGTGAAGTCAAAGATTGGAGGTGTGTGAAGTCACAGAATGGACGGGTATGATTTCATATGAATGGAGGTGTGTGAAGTCACAGAATTGAGGTGTTTGAAGTTATATATTGGAGGTGTGTGAAGTCAAAATGGATGTGTGAAGTGATAGAATGGAGGTGTGTGAAGTCATAGAATGGAAGTGTGTGAAGTCATAGAATGGAGGTCTGTGAAGTCACAGAATGGAAGGTATGAACTCATAGAATGGAGGTGTGTGAAGTCACAGAATTGAGGTGTTTGAAGTCATATATTGGAGGTGTGTGAAGTCAAATTGGATGTGTGAAGTCATAGAATGGAGGTGTGTGATATCATAGAATGAGGGTGTGTGAGGTCATAGAATGGAGGTCGGTGAAGTCACAGAATGGAGGTGTGTGAAGTCATAAAATGGAGGTGGGTGAAGTCATAGAAAGGAGGTGTGGGAAGTCATAGATTGGAGGAGTGTGAAGTATTAGAGTGGAGGTGAGTGAAGTCATATATTCGAGGTCTGTGAAGTCACAGAATGGAGGTGTGTGAAGTCACAGAATGGAGGTGTGTGAAGTCATAGAATGGAAGTGTGTGAAGTCATAGAATGGAGGTGTGTGAAGTCAGAATGGAGGTGTGTGAGGTCACCGAATGGAGGTGTGTGAACTTCGAATGGAGGTGTGTGAATTCACAGAATGGAGGTTTGAGAAGTCACATAATGGAGGTGTGTGAAGTCATAGAATGGATCTTTCTGAATTAAGAATGAAGGTGTGTGAAGTCATAGAATGGAGGTGTGTGAAGACAAAATTTTGGTGTTGAACTCATAGAATGGATGTTTGTGAACTAATAGAATGGAGGTGTGTGAAGTCGTGGAATGGAGGTGTGTGAAGTCAAAGAATGGAGGTGTGTGAAGTCAAACAATGGTGGTGTGTGAAGTCACAGAATGGAGGTGTGTGAAGTCCCAGAATGGAAGTGTGTGAAGTCAAAACGGAGGTGTGTGAAGTCAAAGAATGGAGGTGTGTGAAGTCACAGAATGGAGGTGTGTGAAATCAAAATGTTGGTGTGTGAAGTCACAAATGGAGGTGTGTGAAGTCACAGCATGTAGGTGTGTGAAGTCAAAATGGAGGTGTGTGAAGTCAAACAATGGAGGTGTGTGAACTCATAGAATGAAGGTGTGTGAAGTCATGGAATGGAGGTTTGTGAAGTCAACCGTTGGAAGTGTGGGAAGTTACAGAAAGAAGATGCGTGAAGTCATACAATGGAGGTGTGTGAAGTCAGAATGCATGTGTAGGAAGTCATAGAATGGAGGTGTGTGAAGTCATAGAATGGTTGTGTGAAGTCATAGAGTGGAAGTGTGTGAAGTCATAGAATGGAGGTGTGTGATGTCATAGAATACAGGTGTGTGAAGTCATAGAATGGAGGTGGTTGAAGTCACGGAAGGGAGGTGTGTGAAATCACAGAATGGAGGTGTGTGAAGTCACAGAATGGAGGTGTGTGAAGTCATAGAATGGAGGTATGTGAAGTCAAATTGGAGGGGTGTGAAGTCGGAGAATGGAGGTGTGGGAAGTCACAGAATGGAGGTGGGAGAAGTCACAGAATGGAGGTGTGTGAAGTCAAAGATTGGAGGTGTGTGAAGTCACAGAATGGACGGGTATGATTTCATATGAATGGAGGTGTGTGAAGTCACAGAATTGAGGTGTTTGAAGTTATATATTGGAGGTGTGTGAAGTCAAAATGGATGTGTGAAGTGATAGAATGGAGGTGTGTGAAGTCATAGAATGGAAGTGTGTGAAGTCATAGAATGGAGGTCTGTGAAGTCACAGAATGGAAGGTATGAACTCATAGAATGGAGGTGTGTGAAGTCACAGAATTGAGGTGTTTGAAGTCATATATTGGAGGTGTGTGAAGTCAAAATGGATGTGTGAAGTCATAGAATGGAGGTGTGTGATATCATAGAATGAGGGTGTGTGAGGTCATAGAATGGAGGTCGGTGAAGTCACAGAATGGAGGTGTGTGAAGTCATAAAATGGAGGTGGGTGAAGTCATAGAAAGGAGGTGTGGGAAGTCATAGATTGGAGGAGTGTGAAGTATTAGAGTGGAGGTGAGTGAAGTCATATATTCGAGGTCTGTGAAGTCACAGAATGGAGGTGTGTGAAGTCACAGAATGGAGGTGTGTGAAGTCATAGAATGGAAGTGTGTGAAGTCATAGAATGGAGGTGTGTGAAGTCAGAATGGAGGTGTGTGAGGTCACCGAATGGAGGTGTGTGAACTCCGAATGGAGGTGTGTGAATTCACAGAATGGAGGTTTGAGAAGTCATATAATGGAGGTGTGTGAAGTCATAGAATGGATCTTTCTGAATTAAGAATGAAGGTGTGTGAAGTCATAGAATGGAGGTGTGTGAAGACAAAATTTTGGTGTTGAACTCATAGAATGGATGTTTGTGAACTAATAGAATGGAGGTGTGTGAAGTCGTGGAATGGAGGTGTGTGAAGTCAAAGAATGGAGGTGTGTGAAGTCAAACAATGGTGGTGTGTGAAGTCACAGAATGGAGGTGTGTGAAGTCCCAGAATGGAAGTGTGTGAAGTGAAAACGGAGGTGTGTGAAGTCAAAGAATGGAGGTGTGTGAAGTCACAGAATGGAGGTGTGTGAAATCAAAATGTTGGTGTGTGAAGTCACAAATGGAGGTGTGTGAAGTCACAGCATGTAGGTGTGTGAAGTCAAAATGGAGGTGTGTGAAGTCAAAGAATGGAGGTGTGTGAACTCATAGAATGAAGGTGTGTGAAGTCATGGAATGGAGGTTTGTGAAGTCAACCGTTGGAAGTGTGGGAAGTTACAGAAAGAAGATGCGTGAAGTCATACAATGGAGGTGTGTTAAGTCAGAATGCATGTGTAGGAAGTCATAGAATGGAGGTGTGTGAAGTCATAGAATGGTTGTGTGAAGTCATAGAGTGGAAGTGTGTGAAGTCATAGAATGGAGGTGTGTGATGTCATAGAATACAGGTGTGTGAAGTCATAGAATGGAGGTGGTTGAAGTCACGGAAGGGAAGTGTGTGAAATCACAGAATGGAGGTGTGTGAAGTCACAGAATGGAGGTGTGTGAAGTCATAGAATGGAGGTATGTGAAGTCAAATTGGAGGGGTGTGAAGTCGGAGAATGGAGGTGTGGGAAGTCACAGAATGGAGGTGGGTGAAGTCACAGAATGGAGGTGTGTGAAGTCAAAGATTGGAGGTGTGTGAAGTCACAGAATGGACGGGTATGATTTCATATGAATGGAGGTGTGTGAAGTCACAGAATTGAGGTGTTTGAAGTTATATATTGGAGGTGTGTGAAGTCAAAATGGATGTGTGAAGTGATAGAATGGAGGTGTGTGAAGTCATAGAATGGAAGTGTGTGAAGTCATAGAATGGAGGTCTGTGAAGTCACAGAATGGAAGGTATGAACTCATAGAATGGAGGTGTGTGAAGTCACAGAATTGAGGTGTTTGAAGTCATATATTGGAGGTGTGTGAAGTCAAAATGGATGTGTGAAGTCATAGAATGGAGGTGTGTGATATCATAGAATGAGGGTGTGTGAGGTCATAGAATGGAGGTCGGTGAAGTCACAGAATGGAGGTGTGTGAAGTCATAAAATGGAGGTGGGTGAAGTCATAGAAAGGAGGTGTGGGAAGTCATAGATTGGAGGAGTGTGAAGTATTAGAGTGGAGGTGAGTGAAGTCATATATTCGAGGTCTGTGAAGTCATAGAATGGAGGTGTGTGAAGTCAGAATGTAGGTGTGTGAAGTCATAGAATGGAGGTGTGTGAACTCATAGAATGGAGGTGTGTGACGTCACAAAGGAAGTGTGTGAAGTCATAGAATGGAGGTGTGTGAAGTCACAGAATGGAGGTGTGAGAAGACAAAATGGAGGTGTGTGATGTCACAGAACGGAGGTGTGTGAAGTCAGAATGGAGGTGTGTAAAGTCACAGAATGGAGGTTTGTGAAGTCACAGAGTGGAGGTGTGTGAACTCAGAATGGAGGTGTGTGAAGTCACAGAATGGAGGTGTGTGAAGTCATAGCATGGAGGTATGTGAAACCATAGAATGGAGGTGTGTGAAGTCACAGAATGAAGGTGTGTGAAGTCATAGAATGGAGGTGTGTGAAGTCATAGAAGGGATGTGTGTGAAGTCACATAATGGAGGTGTGTGAATCAAAATAGATGTGTGTGACGTCATAAACTGGAGGTGTGTGAAGTCATAGAATTGAGGTGTGAGAAATCATAGAATTGAGGTTTGTAAAGTCACAGAATGGAGGTGTGTGATGTCACAGAATGGAGGTTTGTGAAGTCATCGAATGGAGGTATGTGAAGTCAAATTGGAGGGGTGTGAAGTCGGATAATGGAGGTGTGTGAAGTCACAGAATGGAGGTAGGTGAAGTCACAGAAAGAAGGTGTGTGAAGTCATAGAATGGAGGTGTGTGAAGTCACAGAATGGACGGGTATGAAGTCATATATTTTAGGTGTGTGAAGTCAAAATGGATGTGTGAAATCATAGAATGGAGGTGTGTTAAGTCATAGAATGTTGGTGTGTGAAGTCATAGAATGGAGGTGTGTGAAGTCACAGAATGGAGGTGTGTGAAGTCACAGAATGGAGGTGTGTGAAGTCATAGAATGGAAGTGTGTGAAGTCATAGAATGGAGGTGTGTGAAGTCAGAATGGAGGTGTGTGAGGTCACCGAGTGGAGGTGTGTGAACTCCGAATGGAGGTGTGTGAAGTCACAGAATGGAGGTTTGAGAAGTCATATAATGGAGGTGTGTGAAGTCATAGAATGGATGTTTCTGAATTAAGAATGAAGGTGTGTGAAGTCATAGAATGGAGGTGTGTGAAGACAAAATTTTGGTGTTGAACTCATAGAATGGATGTTTGTGAACTAATAGAATGGAGGTGTGTGAAGTCGTGGAATGGAGGTGTGTGAAGTCAAAGAATGGAGGTGTGTGAAGTCAAACAATGGTGGTGTGTGAAGTCACAGAATGGAGGTGTGTGAAGTCCCAGAATGGAAGTGTGTGAAGTCAAAACGGAGGTGTGTGAAGTCAAAGAATGGAGGTGTGTGAAGTCACAGAATGGAGGTGTGTGAAATCAAAATGTTGGTGTGTGAAGTCACAAATGGAGGTGTGTGAAGTCACAGCATGTAGGTGTGTGAAGTCAAAATGGAGGTGTGTGAAGTCAAAGAATGGAGGTGTGTGAACTCATAGAATGAAGGTGTGTGAAGTCATGGAATGGAGGTTTGTGAAGTCAACCGTTGGAAGTGTGGGAAGTTACAGAAAGAAGATGCGTGAAGTCATACAATGGAGGTGTGCGAAGCCAGAATGCATGTGTAGGAAGTCATAGAATGGAGGTGTGTGAAGTCATAGAATGGTTGTGTGAAGTCATAGAGTGGAAGTGTGTGAAGTCATAGAATGGAGGTGTGTGATGTCATAGAATACAGGTGTGTGAAGTCATAGAATGGAGGTGGTTGAAGTCACGGAAGGGAGGTGTGTGAAATCACAGAATGGAGGTGTGTGAAATCACAGAATGGAGGTGTGGGAAGTCACAGAATGGAGGTGGGTGAAGTCACAGAATGGAGGTGTGTGAAGTCAAAGATTGGAGGTGTGTGAAGTCACAGAATGGACGGGTATGATTTCATATGAATGGAGGTGTGTGAAGTCACAGAATTGAGGTGTTTGAAGTTATATATTGGAGGTGTGTGAAGTCAAAATGGATGTGTGAAGTGATAGAATGGAGGTGTGTGAAGTCATAGAATGGAAGTGTGTGAAGTCATAGAATGGAGGTCTGTGAAGTCACAGAATGGAAGGTATGAACTCATAGAATGGAGGTGTGTGAAGTCACAGAATTGAGGTGTTTGAAGTCATATATTGGAGGTGTGTGAAGTCAAAATGGATGTGTGAAGTCATAGAATGGAGGTGTGTGATATCATAGAATGAGGGTGTGTGAGGTCATAGAATGGAGGTCGGTGAAGTCACAGAATGGAGGTGTGTGAAGTCATAAAATGGAGGTGGGTGAAGTCATAGAAAGGAGGTGTGGGAAGTCATAGATTGGAGGAGTGTGAAGTATTAGAGTGGAGGTGAGTGAAGTCATATATTCGAGGTCTGTGAAGTCATAGAATGGAGGTGTGTGAAGTCAGAATGGAGGTGTGTGAAGTCATAGAATGGAGGTGTGTGAACTCATAGAATGGAGGTGTGTGACGTCACAAAGGAAGTGTGTGAAGTCATAGAATGGAGGTGTGTGAAGTCACAGAATGGAGGTGTGAGAAGACAAAATGGAGGTGTGTGATGTCACAGAACGGAGGTGTGTGAAGTCAGAATGGAGTTGTGTAAAGTCACAGAATGGAGGTTTGTGAAGTCACAGAGTGGAGGTGTGTGAACTCAGAATGGAGGTGTGTGAAGTCACACAATGGAGGTGTGTGAAGTCATAGCATGGAGGTATGTGAAACCATAGAATGGAGGTGTGTGAAGTCACAGAATGAAGGTGTGTGAAGTCCTAGAATGGAGGTGTGTGAAGTCATAGATGGGATGTGTGTGAAGTCACATAATGGAGGTGTGTGAATCAAAATAGATGTGTGTGACGTCATAAACTGGAGGTGTGTGAAGTCATAGAATTGAGGTGTGAGAAATCATAGAATTGAGGTTTGTGAAGTCACAGAATGGAGGTGTGTGATGTCACAGAATGGAGGTTTGTGAAGTCATCGAATGGAGGTATGTGAAGTCAAATTGGAGGGGTGTGAAGTCGGATAATGGAGGTGTGTGAAGTCACAGAATGGAGGTGGGTGAAGTCACAGAAAGAAGGTGTGTGAAGTCATAGAATGGAGGTGTGTGAAGTCACAGAATGGACGGGTATGAAGTCATATATTTTAGGTGTGTGAAGTCAAAATGGATGTGTGAAATCATAGAATGGAGGTGTGTTAAGTCATAGAATGTTGGTGTGTGAAGTCATAGAATGGAGGTGTGTGAAGTCACAGAATGGAGGTGTGTGAAGTCATAGAATGGAAGTGTGTGAAGTCATAGAATGGAGGTGTGTGAAGTCAGAATGGAGGTGTGTGAGGTCACCGAATGGAGGTGTGTGAACTCCGAATGGAGGTGTGTGAAGTCACAGAATGGAGGTTTGAGAAGTCATATAATGGAGGTGTGTGAAGTCATAGAATGGATGTTTCTGAATTAAGAATGAAGGTGTGTGAAGTCATAGAATGGAGGTGTGTGAAGACAAAATTTTGGTGTTGAACTCATAGAATGGATGTTTGTGAACTAATAGAATGGAGGTGTGTGAAGTCGTGGAATGGAGGTGTGTGAAGTCAAAGAATGGAGGTGTGTGAAGTCAAACAATGGTGGTGTGTGAAGTCACAGAATGGAGGTGTGTGAAGTCCCAGAATGGAAGTGTGTGAAGTCAAAACGGAGGTGTGTGAAGTCAAAGAATGGAGGTGTGTGAAGTCACAGAATGGAGGTGTGTGAAATCAAAATGTTGGTGTGTGAAGTCACAAATGGAGGTGTGTGAAGTCACAGCATGTAGGTGTGTGAAGTCAAAATGGAGGTGTGTGAAGTCAAAGAATGGAGGTGTGTGAACTCATAGAATGAAGGTGTGTGAAGTCATGGAATGGAGGTTTGTGAAGTCAAACGTTGGAAGTGTGGGAAGTTACAGAAAGAAGATGCGTGAAGTCATACAATGGAGGTGTGTGAAGTCAGAATGCATGTGTAGGAAGTCATAGAATGGAGGTGTGTGAAGTCATAGAATGGTTGTGTGAAGTCATAGAGTGGAAGTGTGTGAAGTCATAGAATGGAGGTGTGTGATGTCATAGAATACAGGTGTGTGAAGTCATAGAATGGAGGTGGTTGAAGTCACGGAAGGGAGGTGTGTGAAATCACAGAATGGAGGTGTGTGAAGTCACAGAATGGAGGTGTGTGAAGTCACAGAATGGAGGTGTGTGAAGTCACAGAATGGAGATGTGTGAAGTCAAAAAGGTGGTGTGAGAAGTCACAAATGTAGGTGTGTGAAGTCACAGAATGGAGGTGTGAAGTCAAAATGGTTGTGTGTGAAGTCACAGAATGGAGGTGTGTGAAGTCAGAATAGAGGTGTGCGAAGTCATAGAATGGAGGTGTGTGAAGTCAGAATGGAGGTGTTTGAAGTCATAGAATGGAGGTGTGTGACGTCAGAATAGAGGTGTGTGAAGTCATAGAATGGAGGTGTGTGATGTCACAGAATGGAGGTGTGGGAAGTCACAGAATGGAGGTGTGTGAAGTCACAGAATGGAGGTGTGTGAACTCAGAATGGAGGTATGTAAAGTCACAGAATGGAGGTGTATGAAGTCATAGAATGGAAGTTTGTGAAGTCATAGAATGGAGGTGTGTGAAGTCACAGAATGGATGGTATGAACTCATAGAATGGAGATGTGTGAAGTCACAGAATTGAGGTGTTTGAAGTCATATATTGGAGGTGTGTGAAGTTAAAATGGATGTGTGAATTCATAGAATGGTGGTGTGTGAAAACATAGAATGAGGGTATGTGAGGTCATATAATGGAGGTTTGTGAAGTGACAGAATGGAGGTGTGTGAAGTCATAGAATGGAGGTGTCTGAAGTCATAGAATGGAAGTGTGTGAAGTCACAGAATGGAGGTGTGTGAAGTCACAGAAATGAAGCGTGCGAACACAGAATGGAGGTGTGTGAAGTCACAGAATGGAGGTGTCTGAAGTCATAGAATGGAAGTGTGTGAAGTCATAGAATGGAGGTGTGTGAAGTCAGAATGGAGGTGTGTGAAGTCACCGAATGGAGTTGTGTGAACTCAGAATGGAGGTATGTGAAGTCACAGAATGGAGGTTTGTGAAGTCACAGAATGGAGTTGTGTGAAGTCATAGAACTGATGTTTCTGAAGTAAGAATGAAGGTGTGTGAAGTCATAGCATGGAGGTGTGTGAACACATAGAATGGAGGTGTGCGAATTCACAGAATGAAGGTGTGTGAAGTCAGAATGGAGGTGTGAAGTCATAGATTGGAGGTGGTGAAGTCATAGAAAAGAGGTGTGGAAAGTCATAGATTGGAGGAGTGTGAAGTATTAGAGTGGAGGTGAGTGAAGTCATATATTCGAGGTCTGTGAAGTCACAGAATGGAGGTGTGTGAAGTCACAGAATGGAGGTGTGTGAAGTCATAGAATGGAAGTGTGTGAAGTCATAGAATGGAGGTGTGTGAAGTCAGAATGGAGGTGTGTGAGGTCACCGAATGGAGGTGTGTGAACTCCGAATGGAGGTGTGTGAAGTCACAGAATGGAGGTTTGAGAAGTCATATAATGGAGGTGTGTGAAGTCATAGAATGGATGTTTCTGAATTAAGAATGAAGGTGTGTGAAGTCATAGAATGGAGGTGTGTGAAGACAAAATTTTGGTGTTGAACTCATAGAATGGATGTTTGTGAACAAATAGAATGGAGGTGTGTGAAGTCGTGGAATGGAGGTGTGTGAAGTCAAAGAATGGAGGTGTGTGAAGTCAAACAATGGTGGTGTGTGAAGTCACAGAATGGAGGTGTGTGAAGTCCCAGAATGGAAGTGTGTGAAGTCAAAACGGAGGTGTGTGAAGTCAAAGAATGGAGGTGTGTGAAGTCACAGAATGGAGGTGTGTGAAATCAAAATGTTGGTGTGTGAAGTCACAAATGGAGGTGTGTGAAGTCACAGCATGTAGGTGTGTGAAGTCAAAATGGAGGTGTGTGAAGTCAAAGAATGGAGGTGTGTGAACTCATAGAATGAAGGTGTGTGAAGTCATGGAATGGAGGTTTGTGAAGTCAACCGTTGGAAGTGTGGGAAGTTACAGAAAGAAGATGCGTGAAGTCATACAATGGAGGTGTGTGAAGTCAGAATGCATGTGTAGGAAGTCATAGAATGGAGGTGTGTGAAGTCATAGAATGGTTGTGTGAAGTCATAGAGTGGAAGTGTGTGAAGTCATAGAATGGAGGTGTGTGATGTCATAGAATACAGGTGTGTGAAGTCATAGAATGGAGGTGGTTGAAGTCACGGAAGGGAGGTGTGTGAAATCACAGAATGGAGGTGTGTGAAGTCACAGAATGGAGGTGTGTGAAGTCATAGAATGGAGGTATGTGAAGTCAAATTGGAGGGGTGTGAAGTCGGAGAATGGAGGTGTGGGAAGTCACAGAATGGAGGTGGGTGAAGTCACAGAATGGAGGTGTGTGAAGTCAAAGATTGGAGGTGTGTGAAGTCACAGAATGGACGGGTATGATTTCATATGAATGGAGGTGTGTGAAGTCACAGAATTGAGGTGTTTGAAGTTATATATTGAAGGTGTGTGAAGTCAAAATGGATGGGTGAAGTGATAGAATGGAGGTGTGTGAAGTCATAGAATGGAAGTGTGTGAAGTCATAGAATGGAGGTCTGTGAAGTCACAGAATGGAAGGTATGAACTCATAGAATGGAGGTGTGTGAAGTCACAGAATTGAGGTGTTTGAAGTCATATATTGGAGGTGTGTGAAGTCAAAATGGATGTGTGAAGTCATAGAATGGAGGTGTGTGATATCATAGAATGAGGGTGTGTGAGGTCATAGAATGGAGGTCGGTGAAGTCACAGAATTGAGGTGTGTGAAGTCATAAAATGGAGGTGGGTGAAGTCATAGAAAGGAGGTGTGGGAAGTCATAGATTGGAGGAGTGTGAAGTATTAGAGTGGAGGTGAGTGAAGTCATATATTCGAGGTCTGTGAAGTCATAGAATGGAGGTGTGTGAAGTCAGAATGGAGGTGTGTGAAGTCATAGAATGGAGGTGTGTGAACTCATAGAATGGAGGTGTGTGACGTCACAAAGGAAGTGTGTGAAGTCATAGAATGGAGGTGTGTGAAGTCACAGAATGGAGGTGTGAGAAGACAAAATGGAGGTGTGTGATGTCACAGAACGGAGGTGTGTGAAGTCAGAATGGAGGTGTGTAAAGTCACAGAATGGAGGTGTGTGAAGTCATAGCATGGAGGTATGTGAAACCATAGAATGGAGGTGTGTGAAGTCACAGAATGAAGGTGTGTGAAGTCATAGAATGGAGGTGTGTGAAGTCATAGAAGGGATGTGTGTGAAGTCACATAATGGAGGTGTGTGAATCAAAATAGATGTGTGTGACGTCATAAACTGGAGGTGTGTGAAGTCATAGAATTGAGGTGTGAGAAATCATAGAATTGAGGTTTGTAAAGTCACAGAATGGAGGTGTGTGATGTCACAGAATGGAGGTTTGTGAAGTCATCGAATGGAGGTATGTGAAGTCAAATTGGAGGGGTGTGAAGTCGGATAATGGAGGTGTGTGAAGTCACAGAATGGAGGTGGGTGAAGTCACAGAAAGAAGGTGTGTGAAGTCATAGAATGGAGGTGTGTGAAGTCACAGAATGGACGGGTATGAAGTCATATATTTTAGGTGTGTGAAGTCAAAATGGATGTGTGAAATCATAGAATGGAGGTGTGTTAAGTCATAGAATGTTGGTGTGTGAAGTCATAGAATGGAGGTGTGTGAAGTCACAGAATGGAGGTGTGTGAAGTCACAGAATGGAGGTGTGTGAAGTCATAGAATGGAAGTGTGTGAAGTCATAGAATGGAGGTGTGTGAAGTCAGAATGGAGGTGTGTGAGGTCACCGAATGGAGGTGTGTGAACTCCGAATGGAGGTGTGTGAAGTCACAGAATGGAGGTTTGAGAAGTCATAGAATGGAGGTGTGTGAAGTCATAGAATGGATGTTTCTGAATTAAGAATGAAGGTGTGTGAAGTCATAGAATGGAGGTGTGTGAAGACAAAATTTTGGTGTTGAACTCATAGAATGGATGTTTGTGAACTAATAGAATGGAGGTGTGTGAAGTCGTGGAATGGAGGTGTGTGAAGTCAAAGAATGGAGGTGTGTGAAGTCAAACAATGGTGGTGTGTGAAGTCACAGAATGGAGGTGTGTGAAGTCCCAGAATGGAAGTGTGTGAAGTCAAAACGGAGGTGTGTGAAGTCAAAGAATGGAGGTGTGTGAAGTCACAGAATGGAGGTGTGTGAAATCAAAATGTTGGTGTGTGAAGTCACAAATGGAGGTGTGTGAAGTCACAGCATGTAGGTGTGTGAAGTCAAAATGGAGGTGTGTGAAGTCAAAGAATGGAGGTGTGTGAACTCATAGAATGAAGGTGTGTGAAGTCATGGAATGGAGGTTTGTGAAGTCAACCGTTGGAAGTGTGGGAAGTTACAGAAAGAAGATGCGTGAAGTCATACAATGGAGGTGTGCGAAGTCAGAATGCATGTGTAGGAAGTCATAGAATGGAGGTGTGTGAAGTCATAGAATGGTTGTGTGAAGTCATAGAGTGGAAGTGTGTGAAGTCATAGAATGGAGGTGTGTGATGTCATAGAATACAGGTGTGTGAAGTCATAGAATGGAGGTGGTTGAAGTCACGGAAGGGAGGTGTGTGAAATCACAGAATGGAGGTGTGTGAAATCACATAATGGAGGTGTGGGAAGTCACAGAATGGAGGTGGGTGAAGTCACAGAATGGAGGTGTGTGAAGTCAAAGATTGGAGGTGTGTGAAGTCACAGAATGGACGGGTATGATTTCATATGAATGGAGGTGTGTGAAGTCACAGAATTGAGGTGTTTGAAGTTATATATTGGAGGTGTGTGAAGTCAAAATGGATGTGTGAAGTGATAGAATGGAGGTGTGTGAAGTCATAGAATGGAAGTGTGTGAAGTCATAGAATGGAGGTCTGTGAAGTCACAGAATGGAAGGTATGAACTCATAGAATGGAGGTGTGTGAAGTCACAGAATTGAGGTGTTTGAAGTCATATATTGGAGGTGTGTGAAGTCAAAATGGATGTGTGAAGTCATAGAATGGAGGTGTGTGATATCATAGAATGAGGGTGTGTGAGGTCATAGAATGGAGGTCGGTGAATTCACAGAATGGAGGTGTGTGAAGTCATAAAATGGAGGTGGGTGAAGTCATAGAAAGGAGGTGTGGGAAGTCATAGATTGGAGAAGTGTGAAGTATTAGAGTGGAGGTGAGTGAAGTCATATATTCGAGGTCTGTGAAGTCATAGAATGGAGGTGTGTGAAGTCAGAATGGAGGTGTGTGAAGTCATAGAATGGAGGTGTGTGAACTCATAGAATGGAGGTGTGTGACGTCACAAAGGAAGTGTGTGAAGTCATAGAATGGAGGTGTGTGAAGTCACAGAATGGAGGTGTGAGAAGACAAAATGGAGGTGTGTGATGTCACAGAGTGGAGGTGTGTGAACTCAGAATGGAGGTGTGTGAAGTCACAGAATGGAGGTGTGTGAAGTCATAGCATGGAGGTATGTGAAACCATAGAATGGAGGTGTGTGAAGTCACAGAATGAAGGTGTGTGAAGTCATAGAATGGAGGTGTGTGAAGTCATAGATGGGATGTGTGTGAAGTCACATAATGGAGGTGTGTGAATCAAAATAGATGTGTGTGACGTCATAAACTGGAGGTGTGTGAAGTCATAGAATTGAGGTGTGAGAAATCATAGAATTGAGGTTTGTGAAGTCACAGAATGGAGGTGTGTGATGTCACAGAATGGAGGTTTGTGAAGTCATCGAATGGAGGTATGTGAAGTCAAATTGGAGGGGTGTGAAGTCGGATAATGGAGGTGTGTGAAGTCACAGAATGGAGGTGGGTGAAGTCACAGAAAGAAGGTGTGTGAAGTCATAGAATGGAGGTGTGTGAAGTCACAGAATGGACGGGTATGAAGTCATATATTTTAGGTGTGTGAAGTCAAAATGGATGTGTGAAATCATAGAATGGAGGTGTGTTAAGTCATAGAATGTTGGTGTGTGAAGTCATAGAATGGAGGTGTGTGAAGTCACAGAATGGAGGTGTGTGAAGTCACAGAATGGAGGTGTGTGAAGTCATAGAATGGAAGTGTGTGAAGTCATAGAATGGAGGTGTGTGAAGTCAGAATGGAGGTGTGTGAGGTCACCGAATGGAGGTGTGTGAACTCCGAATGGAGGTGTGTGAAGTCACAGAATGGAGGTTTGAGAAGTCATATAATGGAGGTGTGTGAAGTCATAGAATGGATGTTTCTGAATTAAGAATGAAGGTGTGTGAAGTCATAGAATGGAGGTGTGTGAAGACAAAATTTTGGTGTTGAACTCATAGAATGGATGTTTGTGAACTAATAGAATGGAGGTGTGTGAAGTCGTGGAATGGAGGTGTGTGAAGTCAAAGAATGGAGGTGTGTGAAGTCAAACAATGGTGGTGTGTGAAGTCACAGAATGGAGGTGTGTGAAGTCCCAGAATGGAAGTGTGTGAAGTCAAAACGGAGGTGTGTGAAGTCAAAGAATGGAGGTGTGTGAAGTCACAGAATGGAGGTGTGTGAAATCAAAATGTTGGTGTGTGAAGTCACAAATGGAGGTGTGTGAAGTCACAGCATGTAGGTGTGTGAAGTCAAAATAGAGGTGTGTGAAGTCAAAGAATGGAGGTGTGTGAACTCATAGAATGAAGGTGTGTGAAGTCATGGAATGGAGGTTTGTGAAGTCAAACGTTGGAAGTGTGGGAAGTTACAGAAAGAAGATGTGTGAAGTCATACAATGGAGGTGTGTGAAGTCAGAATGCATGTGTAGGAAGTCATAGAATGGAGGTGTGTGAAGTCATAGAAGGGTTGTGTGAAGTCATAGAGTGGAAGTCTGTGAAGTCATAGAATGGAGGTGTGTGATGTCATAGAATACAGGTGTGTGAAGTCATAGAATGGAGGTGGTTGAAGTCACGGAAGGGAGGTGTGTGAAATCACAGAATGGAGGTGTGTGAAGTCACAGAATGGAGGTGTGTGAAGTCACAGAATGGAGGTGTGTGAAGTCACAGAATGGAGATGTGTGAAGTCAAAAAGGTGGTGTGAGAAGTCACAAATGTAGGTGTGTGAAGTCACAGAATGGAGGTGTGAAGTCAAAATGGTTGTGTGTGAAGTCACAGAATGGAGGTGTGTGAAGTCAGAATAGAGGTGTGCGAAGTCATAGAATGGAGGTGTGTGAAGTCAGAATGGAGGTGTTTGAAGTCATAGAATGGAGGTGCGTGACGTCAGAATAGAGGTGTGTGAAGTCATAGAATGGAGGTGTGTGATGTCACAGAATGGAGGTGTGGGAAGTCACAGAATGGAGGTGTGTGAAGTCACAGAATGGAGGTGTGTGAACTCAGAATGGAGGTATGTAAAATCACAGAATGGAGGTGTATGAAGTCATAGAATGGAAGTTTGTGAAGTCATAGAATGGAGGTGTGTGAAGTCACAGAATGGATGGTATGAACTCATAGAATGGAGATGTGTGAAGTCACAGAATTGAGGTGTTTGAAGTCATATATTGGAGGTGTGTGAAGTTAAAATGGATGTGTGAATTCATAGAATGGTGGTGTGTGAAAACATAGAATGAGGGTATGTGAGGTCATATAATGGAGGTTTGTGAAGTGACAGAATGGAGGTGTGTGAAGTCATAGAATGGAGGTGTCTGAAGTCATAGAATGGAAGTGTGTGAAGTCACAGAATGGAGGTGTGTGAAGTCACAGAAATGAAGCGTGCGAACACAGAATGGAGGTGTGTGAAGTCACAGAATGGAGGTGTCTGAAGTCATAGAATGGAAGTGTGTGAAGTCATAGAATGGAGGTGTGTGAAGTCAGAATGGAGGTGTGTGAAGTCACCGAATGGAGTTGTGTGAACTCAGAATGGAGGTATGTGAAGTCACAGAATGGAGGTTTGTGAAGTCATAGAATGGAGTTGTGTGAAGTCATAGAACTGATGTTTCTGAAGTAAGAATGAAGGTGTGTGAAGTCATAGCATGGAGGTTTGTGAACACATAGAATGGAGGTGTGCGAATTCACAGAATGAAGGTGTGTGAAGTCAGAATGGAGGTGTGAAGTCATAGATTGGAGGTGGTGAAGTCATAGAAAAGAGGTGTGGAAAGTCATAGAATGGAGGAGTGTGAAGTCATAGAGTGCATGTGAGTGAAGTCACAGATTCGAGGTCTGTGAAGTCATAGATTGGAGGTGTGTGATGTCAGAATGAAGGTGTGTGAAGTCATAGATGGAGGTGTGTAGTTAGAATACATGTGTGGGAAGTCATAGAATGGAGGTGTGTGAAGTCATAGAATGGTGGTGTGTGAAGTCATAGAGTGGAAGTGTGTGAAGTCATAGAATGGAGGTGTGTGATGTCATAGAATGGAGGTGTGTGAAGTCATAGAATGGAGGTGGGTGAAGTCACGGAAGGGAGGTGTGTGAAATCACAGAATGGAGGTGTGTGAAGTCACAGAATGGAGGTGTGTGAAGTCACAGATTGGAGGTGTGTGAAGTCACAGAATGGAGATGTTTGAAGTCAAAAAGGTGGTGTGAGAAGTCACAAATGTAAGTGTGTGAAGTCACAGAATGGAGGTGTGAAGTCAAAATGGTTGTGTGTGAAGTCAGAGAATGTAGGTGTGTAAAGTCATCGAATGGAGGTGTGTGAAGTCACAGAATGGAGGTGTGTGAAGTCAGAATAGAGGTGTGCGAAGTCATAGAATGGAGGTGTGTGAAGTCAGAATGGAGGGGTGTGAAGTCAAAGAATGGAGGTGTGTGACGTCAGAATAGAGGTGTGTGAAGTCATAGAATAGAGGTGTGTGAAGTCACAGAATGGAGGTGTGGGAAGTCACAGAATGGAGGTGTGTGAAGTCACAGAATGGAGGTGTGTGAACTCAGAATGGAGGTATGTAAAGTCACAGAATGGAGGTGTGTGAAGTCATAGAATGGAAGTGTGTGAAGTCATAGAATGGAGGTGTGTGAAGTCACGGAATGGATGGTATGAACTCATAGAATGGAGGTGTGTGAAGTCACAGAATTGAGGTGTTTGAAATCATATATTGGAGGTGTGTGAAGTCAAAATGGATGTGTAAATTCATAGAATGGAGGTGTGTGAAACCATAGAATGAGGGTGTTTTTGGTCATATAATGGAGGTGTGTGAAGTCACAGAATGGAGGTGTGTGAAGTCATAGAATGGAGGTGTGTGAAGTCATAGAATGGAAGTGTGTGAAGTCACAGAATGGAGGTGTGTGAAGTCACAGAATGGAGGTGTGTGAAGTCATAGAATGGAAGTGTGTGAAGACATAGAATGGAGGTGTGTGAAGTCAGAATGGAGGTGTGTGAAGTCACCGAATGGAGTTGTGTGAACTCAGAATAGAGTTGTGTGAAGTCACAGAACTGAGGTCTCTGAAGTAAGAATGAAGGTGTGTGAAGTCATAGAATGGAGGTGTGTGATGTCAGAATGAAGGTGTGTGAAGTCATAGATGGAGTTGTGTGAAGTCATAGTATGGAGGTGTGTGAAATCATAGAATGGAGTTTTGTGAAGTCACCGAATGGAGCTGTGTGAATACAGAATGGAGGTGTGTGAAGTCATAGAATGTAGGTGTGTGAAGTCAGAACGGAGGTGTGTGAACGCATAGAATGGAGGTGAGTGACGTCACAATGGAAGTTTGTGAAGTCATAGAATGGAGGTGTGTGAAGTCACAGAATGGAGGTGTGTGAAGTCATAGAATGGAGGTGTGTGAAGTCACAGAATGGAGGTGTTTGAAGTCATAAAATGGAGGTGTGTGAAGTTATTGAATGGAGGTTTGTGAAGTCATAGAATGGAGGTGTGTGAAGTTATAAAATGGAGGTGTGTGAAGTCATAGAATGTAATTGTGTGAAGTCATAGAATGGAGGTGTTTGAAGTCACAGAATGGATGGTATGAAGTCATAGATTGCAGGTGTGTGAAGTCACCGAATTAGGTGTTTGAAGTCATATATTAGATGTGTGCGAAGACGAAATGGATGTGTGAAATCATAGAATGGAGGTGTGTGAAATCAAAGAATGCGGGTGTGTGAGGTCATAGAATGGAGGTGTGTGAAATCACAGAATGGAGGTGTGTGAAATTATAAAAGGGAGGTTTATGAAGTCATAGAATGGAATGTGTGAAGTCACACAATGGAGGTGTGTGAAGTCACAGAATAGAGGTGTGTGAAGTCATAGAATGGAAGTGTGTGAAGTCATAGAATGGAGGTGTGTGAAGTCAGAATGGAGATGTGTGAAGTCAACCAATGGAGTTGTG
This sequence comes from Megascapheus bottae, assembly GCA_024803745.1. Lineage (NCBI taxonomy): Eukaryota > Metazoa > Chordata > Mammalia > Rodentia > Geomyidae > Megascapheus > Megascapheus bottae. The sequence continues at coordinate 154,086 of JANJXV010001169.1, read as the reverse complement.
TGAACTCAGAATGGAGGTGTGTCAAGTCACAGAATGGAGGTTTGTGAAGTCATAGAATGGATGTTTCTGAAGTAAAAATGAAGGTGTGTGAAGTCATAGAAAGAGTTGTGGGAAGTCATAGAATGGAGGAGTGTAAAGTCATAGAGTGCAGGTGAGTGAAGTCACAGATTCGAGGTCTGTGAAGTCATAGAATGGAGGTGTGTGATGTCAGAATGGATGTGTGCGAAGTCATAGAATAGAGGTGTGTGAAGTCAGAATGGAGGTGTGTGAAGTCATAGAATGGAGGTGTGTGAAGTCAGAATGCAGGTGTGTGAACTCAAAGAATGAAGGTGTGTGACGTCACAATGGAAGTGTGTGAAGTCATAGAATGGAGGTGTGTGAAGTCACAGAATGGAGGTGTGTGAAGTCATAGAATGCAGGTATGTGAAGTCACACAATGGAGTTGTGCAAAGTCATAGAATGGAGGTGTGTGAAGTTATAGAATGGATGTTTGTAAAGTAAGAATGAAGGTGTGTGAAGTCATCGAATGGAGGTGTGTGACGTCAAAGAATGGAGGTGTGTGAAGTCATAGAATGGAGCTGTGTGAGGTCAGAATGGAGGTGTATGGAGTCACAGAATGGAGGTGTGTCAACTCAAAATTTAGGTGTGTGAAGTCAAAGAATGGCGGTGTGTGAAGTCATAGAATGGAGGTGTGTGAAGTCAGAATGGAGGTGTGTGAAGTCACAGAATTGAGGTGTGTGAACACAGAATGGAGGTGTGTGAAGTCAAAGAATGTAGGTGTGTGAAGTCATAGAATGGAGGTGTGTGAAGTCATAGAATGTATGTTTGTGAAGTAAGAATGAAGGTGTGTGAAGTCATAGAATGGAGGTGTGTGAAGTCACAGAATGGAGGTGTGTGAAGTCATAGAATGGAGGTGTGTGAAGACATAGAATGGAGGTGTGTGAAGTCATATAATGTTGGTGTGTGAAGTCATAGAATGGATGTGTGTGAAGTCAGAATGGAGGTGTGAAGTCATAGAATGGAGTTGGGTGAAGTCATAGAATGGAGGTGTGTGAAATCATAGAATGGAGGTTTGTGAAGTCATAGAATGGAGGTGTGGGAAGTCACAGTATGGAGGTGTGTGACCTCACAGAATGGAGGTGTGTGAAGTCAGAATGGAGGTGTGTAAAGTCACAGAATGGAGGTGTGTGAAGGCATAGAATTGAAGTGTGTGAAGTCATAGAATGGAGGTGTTTAAAGTCACAGAATGGACGGTATGAAGTCATAGAATGGAGGTGTGTGAAGTCACAGAATTGAGGTGTTTGAAGTCATATATTGGAGGGGTGTGAAGTCAAAATGGGTGTGTGAAGTCATAGAATGGAGGTGTGTGAAATCACAGAATTAGGGTGTGTGAGGTCATAGAATGGAGGTGTGTGAAGTTACAGAATGGAGGTGTGTGAAGTCATGAAATGGAGGTGGGTGAAGTCAAAGAAAGAGTTGTGGGAAGTCATAGAATGGAGGAGAGTGAAGTCCTAGAGTGGAAGTGAGTGAAGGCACATATTCGAGGTCTGTGAAGTCATAGAATGGAGGTGTGTGAAGTCAGAATTGAGGTGGGTGAAGTCAGAGAATGGAGGTTTGTGAAGTCACAGAATGGAGGTATGTGAAGTCAAATTGGAGGGGTGTGAAGTCGGAGAATGGAGGTGTGTGAAGTCTCAGAATGGTGGTGGGTGATGTCACAGAATGGAGGTGTGTGAAGTCATAGAATGGAAGTGTGTGAAGTCATACAATTGGGGTGTGTGAAGTCAGAATGGAGGTGTGTGAAGTCACCGAATGGATGTGTGTGATCTCCTAATGGAGATGTGTGAAGCCACCAAATGGAGGTTTGCGAAGTCATAGAATGGAGGTGTGTGAAGACAAAATTGTGGTGTGTGAACTCATAGAATGGAAGTGTGTGAACTAATAGAATGGAGGTGTGTGAAGTCGTGGAATGGAGGTGTGTGAAGTCAAAGAATGGAGGTGTGTGAAGTCAAACAATGGTGGTGTGTGAAGTCACAGAATGGAGGTGTGTGAAGTCACAGAATGGAAGTGTGTGAAGTCAAAACGGAGGTTTGTGAACTCAAAGAATGGAGGTGTGTGAAGTCACAGAATGGAGGTGTGTGAAATCAAAATTGTGGTGTGTGAAGTCACAAATGGAGGTCTGTGAAGTCACAGAATGTAGGTGTGTGAAGTCAAAATGGAGGTGTGTGAAGTCAAAGAATGGAGGTGTGTGAACTCATAGAATGGAGGTGTGTGAAGTCATGGAATGGAGGTTTGTGAAGTCAAACATTGGAAGTGTGGGAAGTTACAGAACGAAGATGCGTGAAGTCATAGAATGGAGGTGTGTGAAGTCAGAATGCAGGTGTGGGAAGTCATAGAATGGAGGTGTATGAAGTCATAGAATGGAGGTGTGTGAAGTCATAGTATGGAAGTGGGTGAAGTCATAGAATGGAGGTGTGTGATGTCACAGAATGGAGGTGTGTGAAGTCAGAATGGAGGTGTGAAGTCATAGAATGGAGGTGGGTGAAGTCATAGAATGGAATTGTGTGAAGTCATAGAATGGAGGTGTGTGAAGTCACAGAATGGAGATGTGTGACATCACAGAATGGAGGAGTGTGAACTCACAATGGAGGTGTGTAAAGTCACAGAATGGAGGTGTGTGAAGTCATAGAATGGAAGTGTGTGAAGTCTTAGAATGGAGGTGTGTGGAGTCACAGAATGGAGGGTATGAGTTTATAGAATGGAGGTGTGTGAAGTGACAGAATTGAGGTGTTTGAAGTCATATATTGGAGGTGTGTGAAGTCAAAATGGATGTGTGAAGTCATAGAATGGAGGTGTGTGAAATCATAGAATTAGGGTGTGTGAGGTCATAGAATGAAGGTGTGTGAAGTCACAGAATGGAGGTGAGTGAAGTCATAAAATGGAGGTGGGTGAAGTCATAGAAAGGAGATGTGTGAAGTCATAGAATGGAGGAGTGTGAAGTCATAGAGTGGAGGTGAGTGAACTCACATATTCGAGGTCTGTGAAGTCATAGAATGGAGGTGTGTGAAGTGAGAATGGAGGTGTGTGAAGTCATAGAATGGAGGTGTGTGAACTCATAGAATGGAGGTGTGTGATGTCACAATGGAAGTGTGTGAAGTCATAGAATGGAGGTGTGTGAAGTCACAGAATGGAGGTGTGAGAAGTCAAAGTGGAGGTGTGTGACGTCATAAAATGGAGGTGTGTGAAGTCATAGAATGGAGGTGTGTGAAATCATAGAATGGAGGTTTGTGAAGCCACAGAATGCAGGTGTGTGAACTCAGAATGGAGGTGTGTGAAGTCACAGAATGGAAGTGTGTGAAGTCATAGCATGGAGGTATGTGAAATCATAGAATGGAAGTGTGTGAAGTCATAGAATGGAGGTGTGTGAAATCACAGAATTGAGGTGTTTGAAGTCATATATTAGAGGTGTGTGAAGTCAAAATGGATGTTTGAAGTCATAGAATGGAGGTCTGTGAAATCATAGAATGAGCATGTGTGAGGTCATAGAGTGGAGGTGTGTGAAGTCACAGAATGGAGGTGTGTGAAGTTATAAAATGGAGGTGTGTGAAGTCATAGAATGGAAGTGTGTGAAGTCACACAATGGAGGTGTGTGAAGTCACAGAATGGAGGTGTGTGAAGTCACAGAATGGAGGTGTGTGAACTCAGAATGGAGGTTTGTGAAGTCACAGAATGGAGGTGTGTGAAGTCATAGAATGGAAGTGTGTGAAGTCATAGAATGGAGGGGTGTGAAGTCAGAATGGAGATGTGTGACGTCACCGAATGGAGTTGTGTCAACTCAGAATGGAGGTGTGTGAAGTCACAGAATGGAGGTTTGTGAAGTCATAGAATAGAGGTGTGTGAAGTCATAGAATGGATGTTTCTGAAGGAAAAATGAAGGTGTGTGAAGTCATAGAATGGAGGTGTATGAAGTCAGAGAATGGAGGTGTGTGAAGTCAGAATGGAGGTGGGTAGTCATAGATTGGAGGTGGGTGACGTCATAGAAAGGAGTTGTGGTAAGTCATAGAATGGAGGAGTGTGAAGTCATAGAGTGCAGGTGAGTGAAGTCACAGATTCGAGGTCTGTGAGGTCATAGAATGGAGGTGTGTGATGTCAGAATGGAGGTGTGCGAAGTCATGGAATAGAGGTGTGTGATGTCAGAATGGAGGTGTGTGAAGTCATAGATGGAGTTGTGTGAAGTCATAGTATGGAGGTGTGTGAAACCATAGAATGGAGTTTTGTGAAGTCACAGAATGGAGCTGTGTGAATTCAGAATGGAGGTGTGTGAAGTAATAGAATGGAGGTGTGTGAAGTCAAAATGGATGTGTGAAGTCATAGAATGGAGGTGTGTGAAATCATAGAATGAGGGTGTGTGAGGTCATAGAATGGAGGTGTGTGAAGTCACAGAATGGAGGTGTGTGAAGTCATAGAATGGAGGTGTATGAAGTCATAGAAAGGAGGTGTGGGAAGTCATAGAATGGAGGAGTGTGAAGTCATAGTGTGGAGGTGAGTGAAGTCACATATTCGAGGTCTGTGAAGTCATAGAATGGAGGTGTGTGAAGTCAAAGAATGGAGGTGTGTGCACTCATAGAATGGAGGTGTGTGACGTCACAAAGGAAGTGTGTGAAGTCATAGAATGGAGGTGTGTGAAGTCACAGAATGGAGGTGTGAAAAGTCAAGATGGAGGTGTGTGACGTCATAAAATGGAGGTGTGTGAAGTCATAGAATATAGCTGTGTGAAATCATACAATGGAGGTTTGTGAAGTCACAGAATGGAGGTGTGTGAACACAGAATGGAGGTGTGTGAAGTCACAGAATGGAGGTGTGAGAAGTTACAGCATGGAGGTATGTGAAGTCAAAATGGAGGTGTGTGTCGTCATAAACTGGAGGTGCGTGAAGTCATAGAATGGAGGTGTGTGAAATTATAGAATGGAGGTTTGTGAAGTCACAGAATGAAGGTGTGTGAAGTCATGGAATGGAGGTGAGTGACGACACAGAAGGGAGGTGCGTGAAGTCACATAATGGAGGTGTGTGAAGTCAAAATGGAGGTGTGTGACGTCATAAACTGGAGGTGTGTGAAGTCATAGAATGGAGGTGTGTGAAATTATAGAATGGAGGTTTGTGAAGTCACAGAATGGAGTTGTGTGACGTCGAAGAATGGAGGTTTGTGAAGTCATAGAATATAGGTATGTGAAGTCAAATTGGAGGGGTGTGAAGTCGGAGAATAGAGGTGTGTGAAGTCACAGAATGGAGGTGGGTGAAGTCACAGAATGGAGGTGTGTGAAGTCATAGAATGGAGGTGTGTGAAGTCACAGAATGGACGGGTATGAAGTCATAGAATGGAGGTGTGTGAAGTCAATGAATTGAGGTGTTTGAAGTCATATATTTTATGTGTGTGAAGTCAAAATGGATGTGTGAAATCATAGAATAGAGGTGTGTGAAGTCATTGAATGGAAGTGTGTGAAGTCATAGAATGAAGGTGTGTGAAGTCACAGAATGGAGGTGTGTGAAGTCACAGAATGGAGGTGTGTGAAGTCATAGAATGGAAGTGTGTAAAGTCATAGAATGGAGGTGCGTGAAGTCAGAATGGAGGTGTGTGAAGTCAATGAATGGAGGTGTGTGAACTCAGAATTGAGGTGTGTGAAGTCACAGAATGGAGGTTTTTGAAGTCATAGAATGGAGGTGTGTGAAGTCATAGAATTGATGTTTCTGAATTAAGAATGAAGGTGTGTGAGGTCATAGAATAGAGGTGTGTGAAGTCATAGAATGGAGGTGTGTGAAGTCACACAATGGAGGTGTGTGAAGTCATAGAATGGAGGTGTGTGAAGTCACAGAATGGAGGTGTTTGAAGTCATAAAATGGAGGTGTGTGAAGTTATTGAATGGATGTTTGTAAAGTAAGAATGAAGTTGTTTGAAGTCATAGAATAAATGTGTGACGTCAAAGAATGGAGGTGTGTGAAGTCATAGAATGGAGGTGTGTAAACTCAGAATGGAGGTGTGTGAAGTCATAGAATGGAGGTGTGTGAAGTTATAAAATGGAGGTGTGTGAAGTCATAGAATGGAATTGTGTGAAGTCATAGAATGGAGGTGTTTGAAGTCACAGAATGGACGGTATGAAGTCATAGAATGCAGGTGTGTGAAGTCACAGCATTGAGGTGTTTGAAGTCATATATTAGAGGTGTGTGAAGTCGAAATGGATGTGTGAAATCATAGAATGGAGGTGTGTGAAATCAAAGATGAGGGTGTGTGATGTCACAGAATGGAGGTGTGTGAAGTCACAGAATGGTGGTGTGTGAAATTATAAAAGGGAGGTTTATGAAGTCATAGAATGGAAGTGTGTGAAGTCACACAATGGAGGTGTGGGAAGTCACAGAATAGAGGTTTGTGAAGTCATAGAATGGAAGTGTGTGAAGTCATAGAATGGAGGTGTGTGAAGTCAGAATGGAGATGTGTGGAGTCAACGAATGCAGTTGTGTGAACTCATAATGGAGGTGTGTGAAGTCACAGAATGGAGGTTTGTGAAGTCATAGAATGGAGGTGTGTGAAGTCATAGAATTGATGTTTCTGAAGTAAAAATGAAGGTGTGTGAAGTCATAGAAAGTGTTGTGTGAAGTCATAGAATGGAGGAGTGTAAAGTCATAGAGTGCAGGTGAGTGAAGTCACAGATTCGAGGTCTGTGAATTCATAGAACGGAGGTGTGTGATGTCAGAATGGAGGTGTGCGAAGTCATAGAATAGAGGTGTGTAAAGTCAGAATGGAGGTGTGTGAAGTCATAGAATGGAGGTGTGCGAGGTCAGAATGCAGGTGTGTGAACTCATAGAATGGAGGAGTGTGACGTCACAATGGAAGTGTGTGAAGTCATAGAATGGAGGTGTGTGAAGTCACAGAATGGAGGTTTGTGAAGTCATAGAATGCAGGTATGTGAAGTCACACAATGGAGGTGTGTAAAGTCATAGAATGGAGGTGTGTGAAGTTATAGAATGGATGTTTGTAAAGTAAGAATGAAGGTGTGTGAAGTCATCTAATGGAGGTGTGTGACGTCAAAGAATGGAGGTGTGTGAAGTCATAGAATGGAGCTGTGTGAGGTCAGAATGGAGGAGTGTGAAGTCACAGAATGGAGGTGTGTCAACTCAAAATTTAGGAGTGTGAAGTCAAACAATGGCGGTGTGTGAAGTCATAGAATGGAGGTGTGTAAAGTCAGAGAATGGAGGTGTGTGAAGTTATAGAATGGATGTTTTAAAGTAAGAATGAAGGTGTGTGAAGTCATCGAATGGAGGTGTGTGACGTCAAAGAATGGCGGTGTGTGAAGTCATAGAATGGAGGTGTGTGAAGTCAGAATGGAGGTGTGTGAAGTCACAGAATTGAGGTGTGTGAACACAGAATGGTGGTGTGTGAAGTCAAAAATGTAGGTGTGTGAAGTCATAGAATGGAGGTGTGTGAAGTCACAGAATGGAGGTGTGTGAAGTCATAGAATGGAGGTGAGTGAAGACATAGAATGGAGGTGTGTGAAGTCATATAATGGAGGTGTGTGAAGTCACAGAATGGATGTGTGTGAAGTCAGAATGGAGGTGTGAAGTCATAGAATGGAGGTGGGTGAAGTCAAAGAGTGGAGGTGTGTGAAATCATAGAATGGAGGTGTGTGAAGTCACAGAATGGAGGTGTGGGAAGTCACAGTATGGAGGTGTGTGACATCACAGAATGGAGGTGTGTGAAGTCAGAATGGAGGTGTGTATAGTCACAGAATGGAGGTGTGTGAAGTCATAGAATTGAAGTGTGTGAAGTCATAGAATGGAGGTGTGTGAAGTCACAGAATGGACGGTATGAAGTCATAGAATGGAGGTATGTGAAGTCACAGAATTGAGGAGTTTGAAGTCATATATTGGAGGTGTGTGAAGTCAAAATGGGTGTGTGAAGTCATAGAATGGAGGTGTGTGAAATCACAGAATGAGGGTGTGTGAGGTCATAGAATGGAGGTGTGTGAAGTCACAGAATGGAGGTGTGTGAAGTCATAAAATGGAGGTGGGGGAAGTCATAGAAAGAGATGTGGGAATTCATAGAATGGAGGAGTGTGAAGTCTTAGAAGGGAGGTGAGTGAAGTCACATATTCGAGGTCTGTGAATTCATAGAATGGAGGTGTGTGAAGTCAGAATGGAGGTGTGTGAAGTTATAGAATGGAGGTGTGTGAACTCATAGAATGGAGGTGTGTGACGTCACAAAGGAAGTGTGTGAAGTCATAGAATGGAGGTGTGTGAAGTCATAGAATGGTGGTGTGTGAAGTCATAGAGTGGAAGTGTGTGAAGTCATGGAATGGAGGTGGGTGAAGTCACGGAAGGGAGGTGTGTGAAATCACAGAATGGAGGTGTGTGAAGTCACAGAATGGAGCTGTGTGAAGTCAAAGAATGGAGATGTGTGAAGTCAAAAAGGTGGTGTGAGAAGTCACAAATGTAAGTGTGTGAAGTCACAGAATGGAGGTGTGAAGTCAAAATGGTTGTGTGTGAAGTCAAAGAATGTAGGTGTGTGAAGTCATCGAATGGAGGTGTGTGAAGTCAGAATAGAGGTGTGCGAAGTCATAGAATGGAGGTGTGTGAAGTCAGAATGGAGGTGTGTGAAGTCATAGAATGGAGGTGTGTGACGTCAGAATAGAGGTGTGTGAAGTCATAGAATGGAGGTGTGTGAAGTCACAGAATGGAGGTGTGGGAAGTCACAGAATGGAGGTGTGTGAAGTCACAGAATGGAGGTGTGTGAACTCAGAATGGAGGTATGTAAAGTCACAGAATGGAGGTGTATGAACTCATAGAATGGAAGTGTGTGAAGTCATAGAATGGAGGTGTGTGAAGTCACAGAACGAATGGTATGAACTCATAGAATGGAGGTGTGTGAAGTCGCAGAATTGAGGTGTTTGAAGTCATATATTGGAGGTGTGTGAAGTCAAAATGGATGTGTGAATTCATAGAATGGAGGTGTGTGAAACCATAGAATGGAGGTGTGTGAAGTCATAGAAGGGAGGTGTGTGAACACATAGAATGGAGGTGTGCCAATTCACAGAATGAAGGTGTGTGAAGTCAGAATGGAGGTGTGTAATCATAGATTGGAGGTGGTGAAGTCATAGAAAAGAAGTGTGGAAAGTCATAGAATGGAGGAGTGTGAAGTCATAGAGTGCAGGTGAGTGAAGTCACAGATTCGAGGTCTGTGAAGTCATAGAATGGAGGTGCGTGATGTCAGAATGAAGGTGTGTGAAGTCATAGATGGAGGTGTGTGAAGGTAGAATGCATGTGTGGGAAGTCATAGAATGGAGGTGTGTAAAGTCATAGAATGGTGGTGTGTGAAGTCATAGAGTGGAAGGGTGTGAAGTCATAGAATGGAGGTGTGTGATGTCATAGAATGGAGGTGTGTGAAGTCATAGAATGGAGGTGGGTGAAGTCACGGAAGGGAGGTGTGTGAAATCACAGAATGGAGGTGTGTGAAGTCACAGAATGGAGGTGTGTGAAGTCACAGATTGGAGGTGTGTGAAGTCACAGAATGGAGATGTGTGAAGTCAAAAAGGTGGTGTGAGAAGTCACAGATGTAAGCGTGTGAAGTCACAGAATGGAGGTATGAAGTCAAAATGGGTGTGTGTGAAGTCAAAGAATGTAGGTGTGTGAAGTCATCGAATGGAGGTGTGTGAAGTCACAGAATGGGGGTCTGTGAAGTCAGAATAGAAGTGTGCGAAGTCATAGAATGGAGGTGTGTGAAGTCAGAATGGAGGTGTGTGAAGTCATAGAATGGAGGTGTGTGACGTCAGAATAGAGGTGTGTGAAGTCATAGAATGGAGGTGTGTGAAGTCACAGAATGGAGGTGTGGGAAGTCACAGAATGGAGGTGTGTGAAGTCACAGAATGGAGGTGTGTGAACTCAGAATGGAGGTATGTAAAGTCACAGAATGGAGGTGTATGAAGTCATAGAATGGAAGTGTGTGAAGTCATAGAATGGAGGTGTGTGAAGTCACAGAACTGAGGTGTTTGAAGTCATATATTCGAGGTGTGTGAAGTCAAAATGGGTGTGTAAATTCATAGAATGGAGGTGTCTGCAACCATAGAATGAGGGTGTGTGAGGTCATACAATGGAGGTGTGTGAAGTCACAGAATGGAGGTGTGTGAAGTCATAGAATGGAGGTGTGTGAAGTCATAGAATGGAGTTTTGTGAAGTCACAGAATGGAGCTGTGTGAATACAGAATGGAGGTGTGTGAAGTCATAAAATGTAGGTGTGTGAAGTAAGAACGGAGGTGTGTGAACGCATAGAATGGAGGTGAGGGACGTCACAATGGAAGTTTGTGAAGTCATAGAATGGAGGTGTGTGAAGTCACAGAATGGAGGTGTGTGAAGTCATAGAATGGAGTTGTGTGAACTCAGAATGGAGGTGTGTGAAGTCACAGAATGGAGGTGTGTGAAGGAATAGAATGCAGGTATGTGAAGTCACACGATGGAGGTGTGTAAAGTCATAGAATGGAGGTGTGTGAAGTTATAGAATGGATGTTTGTAAAGTAAGAATGAAGGTGTGTGAAGTCATCGAATGGAGGTGTGTGACGACAAAGAATGGAGGTGTGTGAAGTCATAGAATGGAGCTGTGTGAGGTCAGAATGGAGGTGTGTGAGGCACAGAATGGAGGTGTGTCAACTCAAAATTTAGGTGTGTGAAGTCAAAGAATGGCGGTGTGTGAAGTCATAGAATGGAGGTGTGTGAAGTCAGAATGGAGGTGTGTGAAGTCACAGAATTGAGGTGTGTGAACACAGAATGGAGGTGTGTGAAGTCAAAAATGTAGGTGTGTGAAGTCATAGAATGGAGGTGTGTGAAGTCATAGAATGGAGGTGTGTGAAGTCACCGAATGGAGGTGTGTGAAGTCATAGAATGGAAGTGTGTGAAGACATAGAATGGAGGTGTGTGAAGTCATATAATGGAGGTGTGTGAAGTCACAGAATGGATATGTGTGAAGTCAGAATGGAGGTGTGAAGTCATAGAATGGAGGTGGGTGAACACATTGAATGGAGGTGTGTGAAATCATAGAATGGAGGTGTGTGAAGTCACAGAATGGAGGTGTGGGAAGTCACAGTATGGAGGTGTGTGACGTCACAGAATGGAGGAGTGTGAAGTCAGAATGAAGGTGTGTAAAGTCACAGAATGGAGGTGTGTGAAGTCATAGAATTGAAATGTGTGAAGTCATAGAATGAAGGTGTGTGAAGTCACAGAATGGACGGTATGAATTCATAGAACGGAGGTGAGTGAAGTCACAGATTTGAGGTGTTTGAAGTCATATATTGGAGGTGTGTGAAGTCAAAATGGGTGTGTGAAGTCATAGAATGGAGGTGTGTGAAATCACAGAATGAGGGTGTGTGAGGTCATAGAATGGAGGTGTGTGAAGTCACAGAATGGAGGTGTGTGAAGTCATAAAATAGAGGTTGGTGAAGTCATAGAAAGAGATGTGGGAAGTCATAGAATGGAGAAGTGTGAAGTCCTAGAGTGGAGGTGAGTGAAGTCACATATTCCAGGTCTGTTAAGTGATAGAATGGAGGTGTGTGAAGTCAGAATGCAGGTGTGTGAAGTCATAGAATGGAGGTGTGTGAACCCATAGAATGGAGGTGTGTGACGTCACAAAGGAAGTGTGTGAAGTCATAGAATGGAGGTGTGTGAAGTCACAGGATGAAGGTGTGTGAAGTCAAAATGGAGGTGTGTGACGTCATAAAATGCAGGTGTGTGAAGTCATAGATTGGAGGTGTGTGAAATCATAGAATGGAGGTTTGTGAAGTCACAGAATGGAGGTGTGTGAAGTCATAGAATGGAGGTATGTGAAGTCAAATTGGAGGGGTGTGAAGTCGGAGAATGGAGGTGTGGGAAGTCACAGAATGGAGGTGGGTGAAGTCACAGAATGTAGGTGTGTGAAGTCAAAGATTGGAGGTGTGTGAAGTCACAGCATGGACGGGTATGATTTCGTATGAATGGAGGTGTGTGAAGTCACAGAATTGAGGTGTTTGAAGTTATATATTGGAGGTGTGTGAAGTCAAAATGGATGTGTGAAGTGATAGAATGGAGGTGTGTGAAGTCATAGAATGGAAGTGTGTGAAGTCATAGAATGGAGGACTGTGAAGTCACAGAATGGAAGGTATGAACTCATAGAATGGAGGTGTGTGAAGTCACAGAATTGAGGTGATTGAAGTCATATATTGGAGGTGTGTGAAGTCAAAATGGATGTGTGAAGTCATAGAATGGAGGTGTGTGAAATCATAGAATGAGGGTGTGTGAGGTCATAGAATGGAGGTCGGTGAAGTCACAGAATGGAGGTGTGTGAAGTCATAAAATGGAGGTGGGTGAAGTCATAGAAAGGAGGTGTGGGAAGTCATAGATTGGAGGAGTGTGAAGTATTAGAGTGGAGGTGAGTGAAGTCACATATTCGAGGTCTGTGAAGTCATAGAATGGAGGTGTGTGAAGTCAGAATGCAGGTGTGTGAAGTCATAGAATGGAGGTGTGTGAACTCATAGAATGGAGGTGTGTGACGTCACAAAGGAAGTGTGTGAAGTCATAGAATGGAGGTGTGTGAAGTCACAGAATGGAGGTGTGAGAAGACAAAATGGAGGTGTGTGATGTCACAGAATGGAGGTGTGTGAAGTCAGAATGGAGGTGTGTAAAGTCACAGAATGGAGGTTTGTGAAGTCACAGAGTGGAGGTGTGTGAACTCAGAATGGAGGTGTGTGAAGTCACAGAATGGAGGTGTGTGAAATCATAGCATGGAGGTATGTGAAACCATAGAATGGAGGTGTGTGAAGTCACATAATGGAGGTGTGTGAATCAAAATAGAGGTGTGTGACGTCATAAACTGGAGGTGTGTGAAGTCATAGAATTGAGGTGTGAGAAATCATAGAATTGAGGTTTGTGAAGTCACAGAATGGAGGTGTGTGATGTCACAGAATGGAGGTTTGTGAAGTTATCGAATGGAGGTATGTGAAGTCAAATTGGAGGGGTGTGAAGTCGGATAATGGAGGTGTGTGAAGTCACAGAATGGAGGTGGGTGAAGTCACAGAAAGAAGGTGTGTGAAGTCATAGAATGGAGGTGTGTGAAGTCACAGAATGGACGGGTATGAAGTCATATATTTTAGGTGTGTGAAGTCAAAATGGATGTGTGAAATCATAGAATGGAGGTGTGTTAAGTCATAGAATGTTGGTGTGTGAAGTCATAGAATGGAGGTGTGTGAAGTCACAGAATGGAGGTGTGTGAAGTCACAGAATGGAGGTGTGTGAAGTCATAGAATGGAAGTGTGTGAAGTCATAGAATGGAGGTGTGTGAAGTCAGAATGGAGGTGTGTGAGGTCACCGAATGGAGGTGTGTGAACTCCGAATGGAGGTGTGTGAAGTCACAGAATGGAGGTTTGAGAAGTCATATAATGGAGGTGTGTGAAGTCATAGAATGGATGTTTCTGAATTAAGAATGAAGGTGTGTGAAGTCATAGAATGGAGGTGTGTGAAGACAAAATTTTGGTGTTGAACTCATAGAATGGATGTTTGTGAACTAATAGAATGGAGGTGTGTGAAGTCGTGGAATGGAGGTGTGTGAAGTCAAAGAATGGAGGTGTGTGAAGTCAAACAATGGTGGTGTGTGAAGTCACAGAATGGAGGTGTGTGAAGTCCCAGAATGGAAGTGTGTGAAGTCAAAACGGAGGTGTGTGAAGTCAAAGAATGGAGGTGTGTGAAGTCACAGAATGGAGGTGTGTGAAATCAAAATGTTGGTGTGTGAAGTCACAAATGGAGGTGTGTGAAGTCACAGCATGTAGGTGTGTGAAGTCAATATGGAGGTGTGTGAAGTCAAAGAATGGAGGTGTGTGAACTCATAGAATGAAGGTGTGTGAAGTCATGGAATGGAGGTTTGTGAAGTCAAACGTTGGAAGTGTGGGAAGTTACAGAAAGAAGATGTGTGAAGTCATACAATGGAGGTGTGTGAAGTCAGAATGCATGTGTAGGAAGTCATAGAATGGAGGTGTGTGAAGTCATAGAATGGTTGTGTGAAGTGATAGAATGGAGGTGTGTGAAGTCATAGAATGGAAGTGTGTGAAGTCATAGAATGGAGGTCTGTGAAGTCACAGAATGGAAGGTATGAACTCATAGAATGGAGGTGTGTGAAGTCACAGAATTGAGGTGTTTGAAGTCATATATTGGAGGTGTGTGAAGTCAAAATGGATGTGTGAAGGCATAGAATGGAGGTGTGTGAAATCATAGAATGAGGGTGTTTGAGGTCATAGAATGGAGGTCGGTGAAGTCACAGAATGGAGGTGTGTGAAGTCATAAAATGGAGGTGGGTGAAGTCATAGAAAGGAGGTGTGGGAAGTCATAGATTGGAGGAGTGTGAAGTATTAGAGTGGAGGTGAGTGAAGTCACATATTCGAGGTCTGTGAAGTCATAGAATGGAGGTGTGTGGAGTCAGAATGGAGGTGTGTGAAGTCATAGAATGGAGGTGTGTGAACTCATAGAATGGAGGTGTGTGACGTCACAAAGGAAGTGTGTGAAGTCATAGAATGGAGGTGTGTGAAGTCACAGAATGGAGGTGTGAGAAGACAAAATGGAGGTGTGTGATGTCACAGAATGGAGGTGTGTGAAGTCAGAATGGAGGTGTGTAAAGTCACAGAATGGAGGATTGTGAAGTCACAGAGTGGAGGTGTGTGAACTCAGAATGGAGGTGTGTGAAGTCACAGAATGGAGGTGTGTGAAGTCATAGCATGGAGGTATGTGAAACCATAGAATGGAGGTGTGTGAAGTCACAGAATGAAGGTGTGTGAAGTCATAGAATGGAGGTGTGTGAAGTCATAGAAGGGATGTGTGTGAAGTCACATAATGGAGGTGTGTGAATCAAAATAGAGGTGTGTGACGTCATAAACTGGAGGTGTGTGAAGTCATAGAATTGTGGTGTGAGAAATCATAGAATTGAGGTTTGTGAAGTCACAGAATGGAGGTGTGTGATGTCACAGAATGGAGGTTTGTGAAGTCATCGAATGGAGGTATGTGAAGTCAAATTGGAGGGGTGTGAAGTCGGATAATGGAGGTGTGTGAAGTCACAGAATGGAGGTGGGTGAAGTCACAGAAAGAAGGTGTGTGAAGTCATAGAATGGAGGTGTGTTAAGTCATAGAATGTTGGTGTGTGAAGTCATAGAATGGAGGTGTGTGAAGTCACAGAATGGAGGTGTGTGAAGTCACAGAATGGAGGTGTGTGAAGTCATAGAATGGAAGTGTGTGAAGTCATAGAATGGAGGTGTGTGAAGTCAGAATGGAGGTGTGTGAGGTCACCGAATGGAGGTGTGTGAACTCCGAATGGAGGTGTGTGAAGTCACAGAATGGAGGTTTGAGAAGTCATATAATGGAGGTGTGTGAAGTCATAGAATGGATGTTTCTGAATTAAGAATGAAGGTGTGTGAAGTCATAGAATGGAGGTGTGTGAAGACAAAATTTTGGTGTTGAACTCATAGAATGGATGTTTGTGAACTAATAGAATGGAGGTGTGTGAAGTCGTGGAATGGAGGTGTGTGAAGTCAAAGAATGGAAGTGTGTGAAGTCAAACAATGGTGGTGTGTGAAGTCACAGAATGGAGGTGTGTGAAGTCCCAGAATGGAAGTGTGTGAAGTCAAAACGGAGGTGTGTGAAGTCAAAGAATGGAGGTGTGTGAAGTCACAGAATGGAGGTGTGTGAAATCAAAATGTTGGTGTGTGAAGTCACAAATGGAGGTGTGTGAAGTCACAGCATGTAGGTGTGTGAAGTCAAAATGGAGGTGTGTGAAGTCAAAGAATGGAGGTGTGTGAACTCATAGAATGAAGGTGTGTGAATTCATGGAATGGAGGTTTGTGAAGTCAAACGTTGGAAGTGTGGGAAGTTACAGAAAGAAGATGTGTGAAGTCATACAATGGAGGTGTGTGAAGTCAGAATGCATGTGTAGGAAGTCATAGAATGGAGGTGTGTGAAGTCATAGAATGGTTGTGTGAAGTTATAGAGTGGAAGTGTGTGAAGGCATAGAATGGAGGTGTGTGATGTCATAGAATACAGGTGTGTGAAGTCATAGAATGGAGGTGGTTGAAGTCACGGAAGGGAGGTGTGTGAAATCACAGAATGGAGGTGTGTGAAGTCACAGAATGGAGGTGTGTGAAGTCATAGAATGGAGGTATGTGAAGTCAAATTGGAGGGGTGTGAAGTCGGAGAATGGAGTTGTGGGAAGTCACAGAATGGAGGTGGGTGAAGTCACAGAATGGAGGTGTGTGAAGTCAAAGATTGGAGGTGTGTGAAGTCACAGAATGGACGGGTATGATTTCATATGAATGGAGGTGTGTGAAGTCACAGAATTGAGGTGTTTGAAGTTATATACTGGAGGTGTGTGAAGTCAAAATGGATGTGTGAAGTGATAGAATGGAGGTGTGTGAAGTCATAGAATGGAAGTGTGTGAAGTCATAGAATGGAGGTCTGTGAAGTCACAGAATGGAAGGTATGAACTCATAGAATGGAGGTGTGTGAAGTCACAGAATTGAGGTGTTTGAAGTCATATATTGGAGGTGTGTGAAGTCAAAATGGATGTGTGAAGGCATAGAATGGAGGTGTGTGAAATCATAGAATGAGGGTGTTTGAGGTCATAGAATGGAGGTCGGTGAAGTCACAGAATGGAGGTGTGTGAAGTCATAAAATGGAGGTGGGTGAAGTCATAGAAAGGAGGTGTGGGAAGTCATAGATTGGAGGAGTGTGAAGTATTAGAGTGGAGGTGAGTGAAGTCACATATTCGAGGTCTGTGAAGTCATAGAATGGAGGTGTGTGGAGTCAGAATGGAGGTGTGTGAAGTCATAGAATGGAGGTGTGTGAACTCATAGAATGGAGGTGTGTGACGTCACAAAGGAAGTGTGTGAAGTCATAGAATGGAGGTGTGTGAAGTCACAGAATGGAGGTGTGAGAAGACAAAATGGAGGTGTGTGATGTCACAGAATGGAGGTGTGTGAAGTCAGAATGGAGGTGTGTAAAGTCACAGAATGGAGGATTGTGAAGTCACAGAGTGGAGGTGTGTGAACTCAGAATGGAGGTGTGTGAAGTCACAGAATGGAGGTGTGTGAAGTCATAGCATGGAGGTATGTGAAACCATAGAATGGAGGTGTGTGAAGTCACAGAATGAAGGTGTGTGAAGTCATAGAATGGAGGTGTGTGAAGTCATAGAAGGGATGTGTGTGAAGTCACATAATGGAGGTGTGTGAATCAAAATAGAGGTGTGTGACGTCATAAACTGGAGGTGTGTGAAGTCATAGAATTGTGGTGTGAGAAATCATAGAATTGAGGTTTGTGAAGTCACAGAATGGAGGTGTGTGATGTCACAGAATGGAGGTTTGTGAAGTCATCGAATGGAGGTATGTGAAGTCAAATTGGAGGGGTGTGAAGTCGGATAATGGAGGTGTGTGAAGTCACAGAATGGAGGTGGGTGAAGTCACAGAAAGAAGGTGTGTGAAGTCATAGAATGGAGGTGTGTGAAGTCACAGAATGGACGGGTATGAAGTCATATATTTTAGGTGTGTGAAGTCAAAATGGATGTGTGAAATCATAGAATGGAGGTGTGTTAAGTCATAGAATGTTGGTGTGTGAAGTCATAGAATGGAGGTGTGTGAAGTCACAGAATGGAGGTGTGTGAAGTCACAGAATGGAGGTGTGTGAAGTCATAGAATGGAAGTGTGTGAAGTCATAGAATGGAGGTGTGTGAAGTCAGAATGGAGGTGTGTGAGGTCACCGAATGGAGGTGTGTGAACTCCGAATGGAGGTGTGTGAAGTCACAGAATGGAGGTTTGAGAAGTCATATAATGGAGGTGTGTGAAGTCATAGAATGGATGTTTCTGAATTAAGAATGAAGGTGTGTGAAGTCATAGAATGGAGGTGTGTGAAGACAAAATTTTGGTGTTGAACTCATAGAATGGATGTTTGGAACTAATAGAATGGAGGTGTGTGAAGTCGTGGAATGGAGGTGTGTGAAGTCAAAGAATGGAGGTGTGTGAAGTCAAACAATGGTGGTGTGTGAAGTCACAGAATGGAGGTGTGTGAAGTCCCAGAATGGAAGTGTGTGAAGTCAAAACGGAGGTGTGTGAAGTCAAAGAATGGAGGTGTGTGAAGTCACAGAATGGAGGTGTGTGAAATCAAAATGTTGGTGTGTGAAGTCACAAATGGAGGTGTGTGAAGTCACAGCATGTAGGTGTGTGAAGTCAAAATGGAGGTGTGTGAAGTCAAAGAATGGAGGTGTGTGAACTCATAGAATGAAGGTGTGTGAAGTCATGGAATGGAGGTTTGTGAAGTCAAACGTTGGAAGTGTGGGAAGTTACAGAAAGAAGATGTGTGAAGTCATACAATGGAGGTGTGTGAAGTCAGAATGCATGTGTAGGAAGTCATAGAATGGACGTGTGTGAAGTCATAGAATGGTTGTGTGAAGTCATAGAGTGGAAGTGTGTGAAGTCATAGAATGGAGGTGTGTGATGTCATAGAATACAGGTGTTTGAAGTCATAGAATGGAGGTGGTTGAAGTCACGGAAGGGAGGTGTGTGAAATCACAGAATGGAGGTGTGTGAAGTCACAGAATGGAGGTGTGTGAAGTCACAGAATGGAGGTGTGTGAAGTCACAGAATGGAGATGTGTGAAGTCAAAAAGGTGGTGTGAGAAGTCACAAATGTAAGTGTGTGAAGTCACAGAATGGAGGTGTGAAGTCAAAATGGTTGTGTGTGAAGTCACAGAATGGAGGTGTGTGAAGTCAGAATAGAGGTGTGCGAAGTCATAGAATGGAGGTGTGTGAAGTCAGAATGGAGGTGTGTGAAGTCATAGAATGGAGGTGTGTGACGTCAGAATAGATGTGTGTGAAGTCATAGAATGGAGGTGTGTGATGTCACAGAATGGAGCTGTGGGAAGTCACAGAATGGAGGTGTGTGAAGTCACAGAATGGAGGTGTGTGAACTCAGAATGGAGGTATGTAAAGTCACAGAATGTAGGTGTATGAAGTCATAGAATGGAAGTTTGTGAAGTCATAGAATGGAGGTGTGTGAAGTCACAGAATGGATGGTATGAACTCATAGAATGGAGGTGTGTGAAGTCACAGAATTGAGGTGTTTGAAGTCATATATTGGAGGTGTGTGAAGTCATAGAATGGAAGTGTGTGAAGTCACAGAATGGAGGTGTGTGAAGTCACAGAATGGAGGTGTGTGAAGTCACAGAAAGGAAGCGTGCGAACACAGAATGGAGGTGTGTGAAGTCACAGAATGGAGGTGTGTGACGTCAAAGAATGGAGGTGTGTGAAGTCATAGAATGGAGCTGTGTGAGGTCAGAATGGAGGTGTATGGAGTCACAGAATGGAGGTGTGTCAACTCAAAATTTAGGTGTGTGAAGTCAAAGAATGGCGGTGTGTGAAGTCATAGAATGGAGGTGTGTGAAGTCAGAATGGAGGTGTGTGAAGTCACAGAATTGAGGTGTGTGAACACAGAATGGAGGTGTGTGAAGTCAAAGAATGTAGGTGTGTGAAGTCATAGAATGGAGGTGTGTGAAGTCATAGAATGTATGTTTGTGAAGTAAGAATGAAGGTGTGCGAAGTCATAGAATGGAGGTGTGTGAAGTCACAGAATGGAGGTGTGTGAAGTCATAGAATGGAGGTGTGTGAAGACATAGAATGGAGGTGTGTGAAGTCATATAATGTTGGTGTGTGAAGTCACAGAATGGATGTGTGTGAAGTCAGAATGGAGGTGTGAAGTCATAGAATGGAGGTGGGTGAAGTCATAGAATGGAGGTGTGTGAAATCATAGAATGGAGATGTGTGAAGTCATAGAATGGAGGTGTGGGAAGTCACAGTATGGAGGTGTGTGACCTCACAGAATGGAGGTGTGTGAAGTCAGAATGGAGGTGTGTAAAGTCACAGAATGGAGGTGTGTGAAGGCATAGAATTGAAGTGTGTGAAGTCATAGAATGGAGGTGTTTGAAGTCACAGAATGGACGGTATGAAGTCATAGAATGGAGGTGTGTGAAGTCACAGAATTGAGGTGTTTGAAGTCATATATTGGAGGTGTGTGAAGTGAAAATGGGTGTGTGAAGTCATAGAATGGAGGTGTGTGAAATCACAGAATTAGGGTGTGTGAGGTCATAGAATGGAGGTGTGTGAAGTTACAGAATGGAGGTGTGTGAAGTCATAAAATGGAGGTGGGTGAAGTCAAAGAAAGTGTTGTGGGAAGTCATAGAATGGAGGAGAGTGAAGTCCTAGAGTGGAAGTGAGTGAAGGCACATATTCGAGGTCTGTGAAGTCATAGAATGGAGGTGTGTGAAGTCAGAATTGAGGTGGGTGAAGTCAGAGAATGGAGGTTTGTGAAGTCACAGAATGGAGGTATGTGAAGTCAAATTGGAGGGGTGTGAAGTCGGAGAATGGAGGTGTGTGAAGTCACAGAATGGTGGTGGGTGATGTCACAGAATGGAGGTGTGTGAAGTCAGAATGGAGGTGTGTGAAGTCACCGAATGGAGTTGTGTGAACTCAGAATGGAGGTGTGTGAAGTCACAGAATGGAGGTTTGTGAAGTCATACAATGGAGTTGTGTGAAGTCATAGAACTGATGTTTCTGAAGTAAGAATGAAGGTGTGTGAAGTCATAGAATGGAGGTGTGTGAACACATAGAATGGAGGTGTGCGAATTCACAGTATGAAGGTGTGTGAAGTCAGAATGGAGGTGTGAAGTCATAGATTGGAGGTGGTGAAGTCATAGAAAAGAGGTGTGGAAAGTCATAGAATGGAGGAGTGTGAAGTCATAGAGTGCATGTGAGTGTAGTCACAGATTCGAGGTCTGTGAAGTCGTAGAATGGAGGTGTGTGATGTCAGAATGAAGGTGTGTGAAGTCATAGATGGAGGTGTGTAGTTAGAATACATGTGTGGGAAGTCATAGAATGGAGGTGTGTGAAGTCATAGAATGGTGGTGTGTGATGTCATAGAGTGGAAGTGTGTGAAGTCATAGAATGGAGGTGTGTGATGTCATAGAATGGAGGTGTGTGAAGTCATAGAATGGAGGTGGGTGAAGTCACGGAAGGGAGGTGTGTGAAATCACAGAATGGAGGTGTGTGAAGTCACAGAATGGAGGTGTGTGAAGTCACAGATTGGAGGTGTGTGAAGTCACAGAATGGAGATATTTGAAGTCAAAAAGGTGGTGTGAGAAGTCACAAATGTAAGTGTGTGAAGTCACAGAATGGAGGTGTGAAGTCAAAATGGTTGTGTGTGAAGTCAGAGAATGTAGGTGTGTAAAGTCATCGAATGGAGGTGTGTGAAGTCACAGAATGGAGGTGTGTGAAGTCAGAATAGAAGTGTGCGAAGTCATAGAATGGAGGTGTGTGAAGTCAGAATGGAGGGGTGTGAAGTCAAAGAATGGAGGTGTGTGACGTCAGAATAGAGGTGTGTGAAGTCATAGAATGGAGGTGTGTGAAGTCACAGAATGGAGGTGTGGGAAGTCACAGAATGGAGGTGTGTGAAGTCACAGAATGGAGGTGTGTGAACTCAGAATGGAGGTATGTAAAGTCACAGAATGGAGGTGTATGAAGTCATAGAATGGAAGTGTGTGAAGTCATAGAATGGAGGTGTGTGAAGTCACAGAATGGATGGTATGAACTCATAGAATGGAGGTGTTTGAAGTCACAGAATGGATGGTATGAAGTCATAGATTGCAGGTGTGTGAAGTCACACAATGGAGGTGTGTGAAGTCACAGAATAGAGGTGTGTGAAGTCATAGAATGGAAGTGTGTGAAGTCATAGAATGGAGGTGTGTGAAGTCAGAATGGAGATGTGTGAAGTCAACCAATGGAGTTGTGTGAACTCAGAATGGAGGTGTGTGAAGTCACAGAATGGAGGTTTGTGAAGTCATAGAATGGATGTTTCTGAAGTAAAAATGAAGGTGTGTGAAGTCATAGAAAGAGTTGTGGGAAGTCATAGAATGGAGGAGTGTAAAGTCATAGAGTGCAGGTGAGTGAAGTCACAGATTCGAGGTCTGTGAAGTCATAGAATGGAGGTGTGTGATGTCAGAATGGATGTGTGCGAAGTCATAGAATACAGGTGTGTGAAGTCAGAATGGAGGTGTGTGAAGTCATAGAATGGAGGTGTGTGAAGTCAGAATGCAGGTGTGTAAACTCAAAGAATGAAGGTGTGTGACGTCACAATGGAAGTGTGTGAAGTCATAGAATGGAGGTGTGTGAAGTCACAGAATGGAGGTGTGTGAAGTCATAGAATGCAGGTATGTGAAGTCACACAATGGAGTTGTGCAAAGTCATAGAATGGAGGTGTGTGAAGTTATAGAATGGATGTTTGTAAAGTAAGAATGAAGGTGTGTGAAGTCATCGAATGGAGGTGTGTGACGTCAAAGAATGGAGGTGTGTGAAGTCATAGATTGGAGCTGTGTGAGGTCAGAATGGAGGTGTATGGAGTCACAGAATGGAGGTGTGTCAACTCAAAATTTAGGTGTGTGAAGTCAAAGAATGGCGGTGTGTGAAGTCATAGAATGGAGGTGTGTGAAGTCAGAATGGAGGTGTGTGAAGTCACAGAATTGAGGTGTGTGAACACAGAATGGAGGTGTGTGAAGTCAAAGAATGTAGGTGTGTGAAGTCATAGAATGGAGGTGTGTGAAGTCATAGAATGTATGTTTGTGAAGTAAGAATGAAGGTGTGTGAAGTCATAGAATGGAGGTGTGTGAAGTCACAGAATGGAGGTGTGTGAAGTCATAGAATGGAGGTGTGTGAAGACATAGAATGGAGGTGTGTGAAGTCATATAATGTTGGTGTGTGAAGTCACAGAATGGATGTGTGTGAAGTCAGAATGGAGGTGTGAAGTCATAGAATGGAGGTGGGTGAAGTCATAGAATGGAGGTGTGTTAAATCATAGAATGGAGATGTGTGAAGTCATAGAATGGAGGTGTGGGAAGTCACAGTATGGAGGTGTGTGACCTCACAGAATGGAGGTGTGTGAAGTCAGAATGGAGGTGTCTAAAGTCACAGAATGGAGGTGTGTGAAGGCATAGAATTGAAGTGTGTGAAGTCATAGAATGGAGGTGTTTGAAGTCACAGAATGGACGGTATGAAGTCATAAAATGGAGGTGTGTGAAGTCACAGAACTGAGGTGTTTGAAGTCATATATTGGAGGTGTGTGAAGTCAAAATGGGTGTGTGAAGTCATAGAATGGAGGTGTGTGAAATCACAGAATTAGGGTGTGTGAGGTCATAGTATGGAGGTGTGTGAAGTTACAGAATGGAGGTGTGTGAAGTCATAAAATGGAGGTGGGTGAAGTCAAAGAAAGAGTTGTGTGAAGTCATACAATGGAGGAGAGTGAAGTCCTAGAGTGGAAGTGAGTGAAGGCACATATTCGAGGTCTGTGAAGTCATATAATGGAGGTGTGTGAAGTCAGAATTGAGGTGGGTGAAGTCAGAGAATGGAGGTTTGTGAAGTCACAGAATGGAGGTATGTGAAGTCAAATTGGAGGGGTGTGAAGTCGGAGAATAGAGGTGTGTGAAGTCACAGAATGGTGGTGGGTGATGTCACACAATGGAGGTGTGTGAAGTCAGAATGGAGGTGTGTGAAGTCACCGAATGGAGTTGTGTGAACTCAGAATGGAGGTGTGTGAAGTCACAGAATGGAGGTTTGTGAAGTCATACAATGGAGTTCTGTGAAGTCATAGAACTGATGTTTCTGAAGTAAGAATGAAGGTGTGTGAAGTCATAGAATGGAGGTGTGTGAACACATAGAATGGAGGTGTGCGAATTCACAGAATGAAGGTGTGTGAAGTCAGAATGGAGGTGTGAAGTCATAGATTGGAGGTGGTGAAGTCATAGAAAAGAGGTGTGGAAAGTCATAGAATGGAGGAGTGTGAAGTCATAGAGTGCATGTGAGTGAAGTCACAGAGTCGAGGTCTGTGAAGTCATAGAATGGAGGTGTGTGATGTCAGAATGAAGGTGTGTGAAGTCATAGATGGAGGTGTGTAGTTAGAATACATGTGTGGGAAGTCATAGAATGGAGGTGTGTGAAGTCATAGAATGGTGGTGTGTGATGTCATAGAGTGGAAGTGTGTGAAGTCATAGAATGGAGGTGTGTGATGTCATAGAATGGAGGTGTGTGAAGTCATAGAATGGAGGTGGGTGAAGTCACGGAAGGGAGGTGTGTGAAATCACAGAATGGAGGTGTGTGAAGTCACAGAATGGAGGTGTGTGAAGTCACAGATTGGAGGTGTGTGAAGTCACAGAATGGAGATGTTTGAAGTCAAAAAGGTGGTGTGAGAAGTCACAAATGTAAGTGTGTGAAGTCACAGAATGGAGGTATGAAGTCAAAATGGTTGTGTGTGAAGTCAGAGAATGTAGGTGTGTAAAGTCATCGAATGGAGGTGTGTGAAGTCACAGAATGGAGGTGTGTGAAGTCAGAATAGAGGTGTGCGAAGTCATAGAATGGAGGTGTGTGAAGTCAGAATGGAGGGGTGTGAAGTCAAAGAATGGAGGTGTGTGACGTCAGAATAGAGGTGTGTGAAGTCATAGAATGGAGGTGTGTGAAGTCACAGAATGGAGGTGTGGGAAGTCACAGAATGGAGGTGTGTGAAGTCACAGAATGGAGGTGTGTGAACTCAGAATGGAGGTATGTAAAGTCACAGAATGGAGGTGTATGAAGTCATAGAATGGAAGTGTGTGAAGTCATAGAATGGAGGTGTGTGAAGTCACAGAATGGATGGTATGAACTCATAGAATGGAGGTGTGTGAAGTCACAGAATTGAGGTGTTTGAAATCATATATTGGAGGTGTGTGAAGTCAAAATGGATGTGTAAATTCAAAGAATGGAGGTGTGTGAAACCATAGAATGAGGGTGTTTGAGGTCATATAATGGAGGTGTGTGAAGTCACAGAATGGAGGTGTGTGAAGTCATAGAATGGAGGTGTGAGTAGTCATAGAATGGAAGTGTGTGAAGTCACAGAATGGAGGTGTGTGAAGTCACAGAATGGAGGTGTGTGAAGTCATAGAATGGAAGTGTGTGAAGACATAGAATTGAGGTGTGTGAAGTCAGAATGGAGGTGTGTGAAGTCACCGAATGGATTTGTGTGAACTCAGAATAGAGTTGTGTGGAGTCACAGAACTTAGGTCTCTGAAGTAAGAATGAAGGTGTGTGAAGTCATAGAATGGAGGTGGGTGATGTCAGAATGAAGGTGTGTGAAGTCATAGATGGAGTTGTGTGAAGTCATAGTATGGAGGTGTGTGAAATCATAGAATGGAGTTTTGTGAAGTCACAGAATGGAGCTGTGTGAATACAGAATGGAGGTGTGTGAAGTCATAGAATGTAGGTGTGTGAAGTCAGAACGGAGGTGTGTGAACGCATAGAATGGAGGTGAGTGACGTCACAATGGAAGTTTGTGAAGTCATAGAATGGAGGTGTGTGAAGTCACAGAATGGAGGTGTGTGAAGTCATAGAATGGAGGTGTGTGAAGTCACAGAATGGAGGTGTTTGAAGTCATAAAATGGAGGTGTGTGAAGTTATTGAATGGATGTTTGTAAAGTAAGAATGAAGTTGTGTGAAGTCATAGAATAAATGTGTGACGTCAAAGAATGGAGGTGTGTGAAGTCATAGAATGGAGGTGTGTGAAGTTATAAAATGGAGGTGTGTGAAGTCATAGAATGGAATTGTGTGAAGTCATAGAATGGAGGTGTTTGAAGTCACAGAATGGATGGTATGAAGTCATAGATTGCAGGTGTGTGAAGTCACCGAATTAGGTGTTTGAAGTCATATATTAGAGGTGTGCGAAGTCGAAATGGATGTGTGAAATCATAGAATGGAGGTGTGTGAAATCAAAGAATGCGGGTGTGTGAGGTCATAGAATGGAGGTGTGTGAAATCACAGAATGGAGGTGTGTGAAATTATAAAAGGGAGGTTTATGAAGTCATAGAATGGAATGTGTGAAGTCACACAATGGAGGTGTGTGAAGTCACAGAATAGAGGTGTGTGAAGTCATAGAATGGAAGTGTGTGAAGTCATAGAATGGAGGTGTGTGAAGTCAGAATGGAGATGTGTGAAGTCAACCAATGGAGTTGTGTGAACTCAGAATGGAGGTGTGTGAAGTCACAGAATGGAGGTTTGTGAAGTCATAGAATGGATGTTTCTGAAGTAAAAATGAAGGTGTGTGAAGTCATAGAAAGAGTTGTGGGAAGTCATAGAATGGAGGAGTGTAAAGTCATAGAGTGCAGGTGAGTGAAGTCACAGATTCGAGGTCTGTGAAGTCATAGAATGGAGGTGTGTGATGTCAGAATGGATGTGTGCGAAGTCATAGAATAGAGGTGTGTGAAGTCAGAATGGAGGTGTGTGAAGTCATAGAATGGAGGTGTGTGAAGTCAGAATGCAGGTGTGTAAACTCAAAGAATGAAGGTGTGTGACGTCACAATGGAAGTGTGTGAAGTCATAGAATGGAGGTGTGTGAAGTCACAGAATGGAGGTGTGTGAAGTCATAGAATGCAGGTATGTGAAGTCACACAATGGAGTTGTGCAAAGTCATAGAATGGAGGTGTGTGAAGTTATAGAATGGATGTTTGTAAAGTAAGAATGAAGGTGTGTGAAGTCATCGAATGGAGGTGTGTGACGTCAAAGAATGGAGGTGTGTGAAGTCATAGATTGGAGCTGTGTGAGGTCAGAATGGAGGTGTATGGAGTCACAGAATGGAGGTGTGTCAACTCAAAATTTAGGTGTGTGAAGTCAAAGAATGGCGGTGTGTGAAGTCATAGAATGGAGGTGTGTGAAGTCAGAATGGAGGTGTGTGAAGTTACAGAATTGAGGTGTGTGAACACAGAATGGAGGTGTGTGAAGTCAAAGAATGTAGGTGTGTGAAGTCATAGAATGGAGGTGTGTGAAGTCATAGAATGTATGTTTGTGAAGTAAGAATGAAGGTGTGTGAAGTCATAGAATGGTGGTGTGTGAAGTCACAGAATGGAGGTGTGTGAAGTCATAGAATGGAGGTGTGTGAAGACATAGAATGGAGGTGTGTGAAGTCATATAATGTTGGTGTGTGAAGTCACAGAATGGATGTGTGTGAAGTCAGAATGGAGGTGTGAAGTCATAGAATGGAGGTGGGTGAAGTCATAGAATGGAGGTGTGTGAAATCATAGAATGGAGATGTGTGAAGTCATAGAATGGAGGTGTGGGAAGTCACAGTATGGAGGTGTGTGACCTCACAGAATGGAGGTGTGTGAAGTCAGAATGGAGGTGTGTAAAGTCACAGAATGGAGGTGTGTGAAGGCATAGAATTGAAGTGTGTGAAGTCATAGAATGGAGGTGTTTGAAGTCACAGAATGGACGGTATGAAGTCATAGAATGGAGGTGTGTGAAGTCACAGAATTGAGGTGTTTGAAGTCATATATTGGAGGTGTGTGAAGTGAAAATGGGTGTGTGAAGTCATAGAATGGAGGTGTGTGAAATCACAGAATTAGGGTGTGTGAGGTCATAGAATGGAGGTGTGTGAAGTTACAGAATGGAGGTGTGTGAAGTCATAAAAAAGAGGTGGGTGAAGTCAAAGAAAGAGTTGTGGGAAGTCATAGAATGGAGGAGAGTGAAGTCCTAGAGTGGAAGTGAGTGAAGGCACATATTCGAGGTCTGTGAAGTCATAGAATGGAGGTGTGTGAAGTCAGAATTGAGGTGGGTGAAGTCAGAGAATGGAGGTTTGTGAAGTCACAGAATGGAGGTATGTGAAGTCAAATTGGAGGGGTGTGAAGTCGGAGAATGGAGGTGTGTGAAGTCACAGAATGGTGGTGGGTGATGTCACAGAATGGAGGTGTGTGAAGTCATAGAATGGAAGTGTGTGAAGTCATAGAATTGAGGTGTGTGAAGTCAGAATGGAGGTGTGTGAAGTCACCGAATGGAGGTGTGTGAACTCCTAATGGAGATGTGTGAAGCCACCAAATGGAGGTTTGCGAAGTCATAGAATGGAGGTGTGTGAAGACAAAATTGTGGTGTGTGAACTCATAGAATGGAAGTGTGTGAACTAATAGAATGGAGGTGTGTGAAGTCGTGGAATGGAGGTGTGTGAAGTCAAAGAATGGAGGTGTGTGAAGTCAAACAATGGTGGTGTGTGAAGTCACAGAATGGAGGTGTGTGAAGTCACAGAATGGAAGTGTGTGAAGTCAAAACGGAGGTTTGTGAACTCAAAGAATGGAGGTGTGTGAAGTCACAGAATGGAGGTGTGTGAAATCAAAATTGTGGTGTGTGAAGTCACAAATGGAGGTCTGTGAAGTCACAGAATGTAGGTGTGTGAAGTCAAAATGGAGGTGTGTGAAGTCAAAGAATGGAGGTGTGTGAACTCATAGAATGGAGGTGTGTGAAGTCATGGAATGGAGGTTTGTGAAGTCAAACATTGGAAGTGTGGGAAGTTACAGAACGAAGATGCGTGAAGTCATAGAATGGAGGTGTGTGAAGTCAGAATGCAGGTGTGGGAAGTCATAGAATGGAGGTGTATGAAGTCACAGAATGGAGGTGTGTGAAGTCATAGTATGGAAGTGGGTCAAGTCATAGAATGGAGGTGTGTGATGTCACAGAATGGAGGTGTGTGAAGTCAGAATGGAGGTGTGAAGTCATAGAATGGAGGTGGGTGAAGTCATAGAATAGAATTGTGTGAAGTCATAGAATGGAGGTGTGTGAAGTCACAGAATGGAGATGTGTGACATCACAGAATGGAGGAGTGTGAACTCACAATGGAGGTGTGTAAAGTCACAGAATGGAGGTGTGTGAAGTCATAGAATGGAAGTGTGTGAAGTCTTAGAATGGAGGTGTGTGGAGTCACAGAATGGAGGGTATGAGTTTATAGAATGGAGGTGTGTGAAGTGACAGAATTGAGGTGTTTGAAGTCATATATTGGAGGTGTGTGAAGTCAAAATGGATGTGTGAAGTCATAGAATGGAGGTGTGTGAAATCATAGAATGAGGGTGTGTGAGGTCATAGAATGGAGGTGTGTGAAGTCATAGAATGGAGGTGAGTGAAGTCATAAAATGGAGGTGGGTGAAGTCATAGAAAGGAGATGTGTGAAGTCATAGAATGGAGGAGTGTGAAGTCATAGAGTGGAGGTGAGTGAACTCACATATTCGAGGTCTGTGAAGTCATAGAATGGAGGTGTGTGAAGTGAGAATGGAGGTGTGTGAAGTCATAGAATGGAGGGGTGTGAACTCATAGAATGGAGGTGTGTGATGTCACAATGGAAGTGTGTGAAGTCATAGAATGGAGGTGTGTGAAGTCACAGAATGGAGGTGTGAGAAGTCAAAGTGGAGGTGTGTGACGTCATAAAATGTAGGTGTGTGAAGTCATAGAATGGAGGTGTGTGAAATCATAGAATGGAGGTTTGTGAAGCCACAGAATGGAGGTGTGTGAACTCAGAATGGAGGTGTGTGAAGTCACAGAATGGAAGTGTGTGAAGTCATAGCATGGAGGTATGTGAAATCATAGAATGGAAGTGTGTGAAGTCATAGAATGGAGGTGTGTGAAATCACAGAATTGTGGTGTTTGAAGTCATATATTAGAGGTGTGTGAAGTCAAAATGGATGTTTGAAGTCATAGAATGGAGGTCTGTGAAATCATAGAATGAGCATGTGTGAGGTCATAGAATGGAGGTGTGTGAAGTCACAGAATGGAGGTGTGTGAAGTTATAAAATGGAGGTGTGTGAAGTCATAGAATGGAAGTGTGTGAAGTCACACAATGGAGGTGTGTGAAGTCACAGAATGGAGGTGTGTGAAGTCACAGAATGAAGGTGTGTGAACTCAGAATGGAGGTTTGTGAAGTCACAGAATGGAGGTGTGTGAAGTCATAGAATGGAAGTGTGTGAAGTCATAGAATGGAGGGGTGTGAAGTCAGAATGGAGATGTGTGACGTCACCGAATGGAGTTGTGTCAACTCAGAATGGAGGTGTGTGAAGTCACAGAATGGAGGTTTGTGAAGTCATAGAATAGAGGTGTGTGAAGTCATAGAATGGATGTTTCTGAAGGAAAAATGAAGGTGTGTGAAGTCATAGAATGGAATGTGTGAAGTCACACAATGGAGTTGTGTGAAGTCACAGAATAGAGGTGTGTGAAGTCATAGAATGGAAGTGTGTGAAGTCATAGAATGGAGGTGTGTGAAGTCAGAATGGAGATGTGTGAAGTCAACCAATGGAGTTGTGTGAACTCAGAATGGAGGTGTGTGAAGTCAAAGAATGGAGGTTTGTGAAGTCATAGAATGGAGGTGTGTGCAGTCATAGAATGGATGTTTCTGAAGTAAAAATGAAGGTGTGTGAAGTCATAGAAAGAGTTGTGGGAAGTCATAGAATGGAGGAGTGTAAAGTCATAGAGTGCAGGTGAGTGAAGTCACAGATTCGAGGTCTGTGAAATCATAGAATGGAGGTGTGTGATGTCAGAATGGATGTGTGCGAAGTCATAGAATAGAGGTGTGTGAAGTCAGAATGGAGGTGTGTGAAGTCATAGAATGGAGGTGTGTGAAGTCAGAATGCAGGTGTGTGAACTCAAAGAATGAAGGTGTGTGACGTCACAATGGAAGTGTGTGAAGACATAGAATGGAGGTGTGTGAAGTCACAGAATGGAGGTGTGTGAAGTCATAGAATGCAGGTATGTGAAGTCACACAATGGAGTTGTGCAAAGTCATAGAATGGAGGTGTGTGAAGTTATAGAATGGATGTTTGTAAAGTAAGAATGAAGGTGTGTGAAGTCATCGAATGGAGGTGTGTGACGTCAAAGAATGGAGGTGTGTGAATTCATAGAATGGAGCTGTGTGAGGTCAGAATAGAGGTGTATGGAGTCACAGAATGGAGGTGTGTCAACTCAAAATTTAGGTGTGTGAAGTCAAAGAATGGCCGTGTGTGAAGTCATAGAATGGAGGTGTGTGAAGTCAGAATGGAGGTGTGTGAAGTCACAGAATTGAGGTGTGTGAACACAGAATGGAGGTGTGTGAAGTCAAAGAATGTAGGTGTGTGAAGTCATAGAACGGAGGTGTGTGAAGTCATAGAATGTATGTTTGTGAAGTAAGAATGAAGGTGTGTGAAGTCATAGAATGGAGGTGTGTGAAGTCACAGAATGGAGGTGTGTGAAGTCATAGAATGGAGGTGTGTGAAGACATAGAATGGAGGTGTGTGAAGTCATATAATGTTGGTGTGTGAAGTCACAGAATGGATGTGTGTGAAGTCAGAATGGAGGTGTGAAGTCATAGAATGGAGGTGGGTGAAGTCATAGAATGGAGGTGTGTGAAATCATAGAATGGAGGTGTGTGAAGTCATAGAATGGAGGTGTGGGAAGTCACAGTATGGAGGTGTGTGACCTCACAGAATGGAGGGGTGTGAAGTCAGAATGGAGGTGTGTAATGTCACAGAATGGAGGTGTGTGAAGTAAAATTGGTGTGTGAAGTCATAGAATGGAGGTGTGTGAAATCACAGAATTAGGGTGTGTGAGGTCATAGAATGGAGGTGTGTGAAGTCACAGAATGGAGGTGTGTGAAGTCATAAAATGGAGGTGGGTGAAGTCAAAGAAAGAGTTGTGGGAAGTCATAGAATGGAGGAGAGTGAAGTCCTAGAGTGGAAGTGAGTGAAGGCACATATTCGAGGTCTGTGAAGTCATAGAATGGAGGTGTGTGAAGTCAGAATTGAGGTGGGTGAAGTCAGAGAATGGAGGTTTGTGAAGTCACAGAATGGAGGTATGTGAAGTCAAATTGGAGGGGTGTGAAGTCGGAGAATGGAGGTGTGTGAAGTCACAGAATGGTGGTGGGTGATGTCACAGAATGGAGGTGTGTGAAGTCATAGAATGGAAGTGTGTGAAGTCATAGAATTGAGGTGTGTGAAGTCAGAATGGAGGTGTGTGAAGTCAACGAATGGAGGTGTGTGAACTCCTAATGGAGATGTGTGAAGCCACCAAATGGAGGTTTGCGAAGTCATAGAATGGAGGTGTGTGAAGACAAAATTGTGGTGTGTGAACTCATAGAATGGAAGTGTGTGAACTAATAGAATGGAGGTGTGTGAAGTCGTGGAATGGAGGTGTGTGAAGTCAAAGAATGGAGGTGTGTGAAGTCAAACAATGGTGGTGTGTGAAGTCACAGAATGGAGGTGTGTGAAATCAAAATTGTGGTGTGTGAAGTCACAAATGGAGGTCTGTGAAGTCACAGAATGTAGGTGTGTGAAGTCAAAATGGAGGTGTGTGAAGTCAAAGAATGGAGGTGTGTGAACTCATAGAATGGAGGTGTGTGAAGTCATGGACTGGAGGTTTGTGAAGTCAAACATTGGAAGTGTGGGAAGTTACAGAAAGAAGATGCGTGAAGTCATAGAATGGAGGTGTGTGAAGTCAGAATGCAGGTGTGGGAAGTCATAGAATGGAGGTGTATGAAGTCATAGAATGGAGGTGTGTGAAGTCATAGTATGGAAGTGGGTGAAGTCATAGAATGGAGGTGTGTGATGTCACAGAATGGAGGTGTGTGCAGTCAGAATGGAGGTGTGAAGTCATAGAATGGAGGTGGGTGATGTCATAGAATGGAATTGTGTGAAGTCATAGAATGGAGGTGTGTGAAGTCACAGAATGGAGATGTGTGACATCACAGAATGGAGGAGTGTGAACTCACAATGGAGGTGTGTAAAGTCACAGAATGGAGGTGTGTGAAGTCATAGAATGGAAGTGTGTGAAGTCTTAGAATGGAGGTGTGTGGAGTCACAGAATGGAGGGTATGAGTTTATAGAATGGAGGTGTGTGAAGTGACAGAATTGAGGTGTTTGACGTCATATATTGGAGGTGTGTGAAGTCAAAATGGATGTGTGAAGTCATAGAATGGAGGTGTGTGAAATCATAGAATGAGGGTGTGTGAGGTCATAGAATGGAGGTGTGTGAAGTCACAGAATGGAGGTGAGTGAATTCATAAAATGGAGGTGGGTGAAGTCATAGAAAGGAGATGTGTGAAGTCATAGAATGGAGGAGTGTGAAGTCATAGAGTGGAGGTGAGTGAACTCACATATTCGAGGTCTGTGAAGTCATAGAATGGAGGTGTGTGAAGTGAGAATGGAGGTGTGTGAAGTCATAGAATGGAGGTGTGTGAACTCATAGAATGGAGGTGTGTGATGTCACAATGGAAGTGTGTGAAGTCATAGAATGGAGGTGTGTGAAGTCACAGAATGGAGGTTTGAGAAGTCAAAGTGGAGGTGTGTGACGTCATAAAATGGAGGTGTGTGAAGTCATAGCATGGAGGTATGTGAAATCATAGAATGGAAGTGTGTGAAGTCATAGAATGGAGGTGTGTGAAATCACAGAATTGAGGTGTTTGAAGTCATATATTAGAGGTGTGTGAAGTCAAAATGGATGTTTGAAGTCATAGAATGGAGGTCTGCGAAATCATAGAATGAGCATGTGTGAGGTCATAGAATGGAGGTGTGTGAAGTCACAGAATGGAGGTGTGTGAAGTTATAAAATGGAGGTGTGTGAAGTCATAGAATGGAAGTGTGTGAAGTCACACAATGGAGGTGTGTGAAGTCACAGAATGGAGGTGTGTGAAGTCACAGAATGGAGGTGTGTGAACTCAGAATGGAGGTTTGTGAAGTCACAGAATGGAGGTGTGTGAAGTCATAGAATGGAAGTGTGTGAAGTCATAGAATGGAGGGGTGTGAAGTCAGAATGGAGATGTGTGACGTCACCGAATGGAGTTGTGTCAACCCAGAATGGAGGTGTGTGAAGTCACAGAATGGAGGTTTGTGAAGTCATAGAATAGAGGTGTGTGAAGTCATAGAATGGATGTTTCTGAAGTAAAAATGAAGGTGTGTGAAGTCATAGAAAGAGTTGTGGGAAGTCATAGAATGGAGGAGTGTAAACTCATAGAGTGCAGGTGAGTGAAGTCACAGATTCGAGGTCTGTGAAGTCATAGAATGGAGGTGTGTGATGTCAGAATGGATGTGTGCGAAGTCATAGAATAGAGGTGTGTGAAGTCAGAATGGAGGTGTGTGAAGTCATAGAATGGAGGTGTGTGAAGTCAGAATGCAGGTGTGTGAACTCAAAGAATGAAGGTGTGTGACGTCACAATGGAAGTGTGTGAAGTCATAGAATGGAGGTGTGTGAAGTCACAGAATGGAGGTGTGTGAAGTCATAGAATGCAGGTATGTGAAGTCACACAATGGAGTTGTGCAAAGTCATAGAATGGAGGTGTGTGAAGTTATAGAATGGATGTTTGTAAAGTAAGAATGAAGGTGTGTGAAGTCATCGAATGTAGGTGTGTGACGTCAAAGAATGGAGGTGTGTGAATTCATAGAATGGAGCTGTGTGAGGTCAGAATAGAGGTGTATGGAGTCACAGAATGGAGGTGTGTCAACTCAAAATTTAGGTGTGTGAAGTCAAAGAATGGCGGTGTGTGAAGTCATAGAGTGGAGGTGTGTGAAGTCAGAATGGAGGTGTGTGAAGTCACAGAATTGAGGTGTGTGAACACAGAATGGAGGTGTGTGAAGTCAAAGAATGTAGGTGTGTGAAGTCATAGAATGGAGGTGTGTGAAGTCATAGAATGTATGTTTGTGAAGTAAGAATGAAGGTGTGTGAAGTCATAGAATGGAGGTGTGTGAAGTCACAGAATGGAGGTGTGTGAAGTCATAGAATGGAGGTGTGTGAAGACATAGAATGGAGGTGTGTGAAGTCATATAATGTTGGTGTGTGAAGTCACAGAATGGATGTGTGTGAAGTCAGAATGGAGGTGTGAAGTCATAGAATGGAGGTGGGTGAAGTCATAGAATGGAGGTGTGTGAAATCATAGAATGGAGGTGTGTGAAGTCATAGAATGGAGGTGTGGGAAGTCACAGTATGGAGGTGTGTGACCTCACAGAATGGAGGTGTGTGAAGTCAGAATGGAGGTGTGTAAAGTCACAGAATGGAGGTGTGTGAAGTCATAGAATTGAAGTGTGTGAAGTCATAGAATGGAGGTGTTTGAAGTCACAGAATGGACGATATGAAGTCATAGAATGGAGGTGTGTGAAGTCACAGAATTGAGGTGTTTGAAGTCATATATTGGAGGTGTGTGAAGTCAAAATTGGTGTGTGAAGTCATAGAATGGAGGTGTGTGAAATCACAGAATTAGGGTGTGTGAGGTCATAGAATGGAGGTGTGTGAAGTCACAGAATGGTGGTGGGTGATGTCACAGAATGGAGGTGTGTGAAGTCATAGAATGGAAGTGTGTGAAGTCATAGAATTGAGGTGTGTGAAGTCAGAATGGAGGTGTGTGAAGTCACCGAATGGAGCTGTGTGAACTCCTAATGGAGATGTGTGAAGCCACCAAATGGAGGTTTGCGAAGTCATAGAATGGAGGTGTGTGAAGACAAAATTGTGGTGTGTGAACTCATAGAATGGAAGTGTGTGAACTAATAGAATGGAGGTGTGTGAAGTCGTGGAATGGAGGTGTGTGAAGTCAAAGAATGGAGGTGTGTGAAGTCAAACAATGGTGGTGCGTGAACTCACAGAATGGAGGTGTGTGAAGTCACAGAATGGAAGTGTGTGAAGTCAAAACGGAGGTTTGTGAACTCAAAGAATGGAGGTGTGTGAAGTCACAGAATGGAGGTGTGTGAAATCAAAATTGTGGTGTGTGAAGTCACAAATGGAGGTCTGTGAAGTCACAGAATGTAGGTGTGTGAAGTCAAAATGGAGGTGTGTGAAGTAAAAGAATGGAGGTGTGTGAACTCATAGAATGGAGGTGTGTGAAGTCATGGAATGGAGGTTTGTGAAGTCAAACATTGGAAGTGTGGGAAGTTACAGAAAGAAGATGCGTGAAGTCATAGAATGGAGGTGTGTGAAGTCATAGAATGGAAGTGTGTGAAGTCATAGAATGGAGGTGTGTGAAGTCACAGAATTGAGGTGTTTGAACTCATATATTGGAGGTGTGTGAAGTCAAAATGGATGTGTAAATTCAAAGAATGGAGGTGTGTGAAACCATAGAATGAGGGTGTTTGAGGTCATATAATGGAGGTGTGTGAAGTCACAGAATGGAGGTGTGTGAAGTCATAGAATGGAGGTGTGTGAAGTCATAGAATGGAAGTGTGTGAAGTCATAGAATGGAGGTGTGTGAAGTCACAGAATGGATGGTATGAACTCATAGAATGGAGGTGTGTGAAGTCACAGAATTGAGGTGTTTGAACTCATATATTGGAGGTGTGTGAAGTCAAAATGGATGTGTAAATTCAAAGAATGGAGGTATGTGAAACCATAGAATGAGGGTGTTTGAGGTCATATAATGGAGGTGTGTGAAGTCACAGAATGGAGGTGTGTGAAGTCACAGAATGGAAGTGTGTGAAGTCATAGAATGGAAGTGTGTGAAGACATAGAATGGAGGTGTGTGAAGTCAGAATGGAGGTGTGTGAAGTCACCGAATGGAGTTGTGTGAACTCAGAATAGAGTTGTGTGAAGTCACAGAACTGAGGTCTCTGAAGTAAGAATGAAGGTGTGTGAAGTCATAGAATGGAGGTGTGTGATGTCAGAATGAAGGTGTGTGAAGTCATAGATGGAGTTGTGTGAAGTCAAAGTATGGAGGTGTGTGAAATCATAGAATGGAGTTTTGTGAAGTCACAGAATGGAGCTGTGTGAATACAGAATGGAGGTGTGTGAAGTCATAGAATGTAGGTGTGTGAAGTCAGAACGGAGGTGTGTGAACGCATAGAATGGAGGTGAGTGACGTCACAATGGAAGTTTGTGAAGTCATAGAATGGAGGTGTGTGAAGTCACAGAATGGAGGTGTGTGAAGTCATAGAATGGAGGTGTGTGAAGTCACAGAATGGAGGTGTTTGAAGTCATAAAATGGAGGTGTGTGAAGTTATTGAATGGATGTTTGTAAAGTAAGAATGAAGTTGTGTGAAGTCATAGAATAAATGTGTGACGTCAAAGAATGGAGGTGTGTGAAGTCATAGAATGGAGGTGTGTGAAGTTATAAAATGGAGGTGTGTGAAGTCATAGAATGGAATTGTGTGAAGTCATAGAATGGAGGTGTTTGAAGTCACAGAATGGATGGTATGAAGTCATAGATTGCAGGTGTGTGAAGTCACCGAATTAGGTGTTTGAAGTCATATATTAGAGGTGTGCGAAGTCGAAATGGATGTGTGAAATCATAGAATGGAGGTGTGTGAAATCAAAGAATGCGGGTGTGTGAGGTCATAGAATGGAGGTGTGTGAAATCACAGAATGGAGGTGTGTGAAATTATAAAAGGGAGGTTTATGAAGTCATAGAATGGAATGTGTGAAGTCACACAATGGAGGTGTGTGAAGTCACAGAATAGAGGTGTGTGAAGTCATAGAATGGAAGTGTGTGAAGTCATAGAATGGAGGTGTGTGAAGTCAGAATGGAGATGTGTGAAGTCAACCAATGGAGTTGTGTGAACTCAGAATGGAGGTGTGTGAAGTCACAGAATGGAGGTTTGTGAAGTCATAGAATGGATGTTTCTGAAGTAAAAATGAAGGTGTGTGAAGTCATAGAAAGAGTTGTGGGAAGTCATAGAATGGAGGAGTGTAAACTCATAGAGTGCAGGTGAGTGAAGTCACAGATTCGAGGTCTGTGAAGTCATAGAATGGAGGTGTGTGATGTCAGAATGGATGTGTGCGAAGTCATAGAATAGAGGTGTGTGAAGTCAGAATGGAGGTGTGTGAAGTCATAGAATGGAGGTGTGTGAAGTCAGAATGCAGGTGTGTGAACTCAAAGAATGAAGGTGTGTGACGTCACAATGGAAGTGTGTGAAGTCATAGAATGGAGGTGTGTGAAGTCACAGAATGGAGGTGTGTGAAGTCATAGAATGCAGGTATGTGAAGTCACACAATGGAGTTGTGCAAAGTCATAGAATGGAGGTGTGTGAAGTTATAGAATGGATGTTTGTAAAGTAAGAATGAAGGTGTGTGAAGTCATCGAATGGAGGTGTGTGACGTCAAAGAATGAAGGTGTGTGAATTCATAGAATGGAGCTGTGTGAGGTCAGAATAGAGGTGTATGGAGTCACAGAATGGAGGTGTGTCAACTCAAAATTTAGGTGTGTGAAGTCAAAGAATGGCGGTGTGTGAAGTCATAGAATGGAGGTGTGTGAAGTCAGAATGGAGGTGTGTGAAGTCACAGAATTGAGGTGTGTGAACACAGAATGGAGGTGTGTGAAGTCAAAGAATGTAGGTGTGTGAAGTCATAGAATGGAGGTGTGTGAAGTCATAGAATGTATGTTTGTGAAGTAAGAATGAAGGTGTGTGAAGTCATAGAATGGAGGTGTGTGAAGTCACAGAATGGATGGTATGAACTCATAGAATGGAGGTGTGTGAAGTCACAGAATTGAGGTGTTTGAACTCATATATTGGAGGTGTGTGAAGTCAAAATGGATGTGTAAATTCAAGGAATGGAGGTGTGTGAAACCATAGAATGAGGGTGTTTGAGGTCATATAATGGAGGTGTGTGAAGTCACAGAATGGAGGTGTGTGAAGTCACAGAATGGAAGTGTGTGAAGTCATAGAATGGAAGTGTGTGAAGACATAGAATGGAGGTGTGTGAAGTCAGAATGGAGGTGTGTGAAGTCACCGAATGGAGTTGTGTGAACTCAGAATAGAGTTGTGTGAAGTCACAGAACTGAGGTCTCTGAAGTAAGAATGAAGGTGTGTGAAGTCATAGAATGGAGGTGTGTGATGTCAGAATGAAGGTGTGTGAAGTCATAGATGGAGTTGTGTGAAGTCAAAGTATGGAGGTGTGTGAAATCATAGAATGGTGTTTTGTGAAGTCACAGAATGGAGCTGTGTGAATACAGAATGGAGGTGTGTGAAGTCATAGAATGTAGGTGTGTGAAGTCAGAACGGAGGTGTGTGAACGCATAGAATGGAGGTGAGTGACGTCACAATGGAAGTTTGTGAAGTCATAGAATGGAGGTGTGTGAAGTCACAGAATGGAGGTGTGTGAAGTCATAGAATGGAGGTGTGCGAAGTCACAGAATGGAGGTGTTTGAAGTCATAAAATGGAGGTGTGTGAAGTTATTGAATGGATGTTTGTAAAGTAAGAATGAAGTTGTGTGAAGTCATAGAATAAATGTGTGACGTCAAAGAATGGAGGTGTGTGAAGTCATAGAATGGAGGTGTGTGAAGTTATAAAATGGAGGTGTGTGAAGTCATAGAATGGAATTGTGTGAAGTCATAGAATGGAGGTGTTTGAAGTCACAGAATGGATGGTATGAAGTCATAGATTGCAGGTGTGTGAAGTCACCGAATTAGGTGTTTGAAGTCATATATTAGAGGTGTGCGAAGTCGAAATGGATGTGTGAAATCATAGAATGGAGGTGTGTGAAATCAAAGAATGCGGGTGTGTGAGGTCATAGAATGGAGGTGTGTGAAATCACAGAATGGAGGTGTGTGAAATTATAAAAGGGAGGTTTATGAAGTCATAGAATGGAATGTGTGAAGTCACACAATGGAGGTGTGTGAAGTCACAGAATAGAGGTGTGTGAAGTCATAGAATGGAAGTGTGTGAAGTCATAGAATGGAGGTGTGTGAAGTCAGAATGGAGATGTGTGAAGTCAACCAATGGAGTTGTGTGAACTCAGAATGGAGGTGTGTGAAGTCACAGAATGGAGGTTTGTGAAGTCATAGAATGGATGTTTCTGAAGTAAAAATGAAGGTGTGTGAAGTCATAGAAAGAGTTGTGGGAAGTCATAGAATGGAGGAGTGTAAACTCATAGAGTGCAGGTGAGTGAAGTCACAGATTCGAGGTCTGTGAAGTCATAGAATGGAGGTGTGTGATGTCAGAATGGATGTGTGCGAAGTCATAGAATAGAGGTGTGTGAAGTCAGAATGGAGGTGTGTGAAGTCATAGAATGGAGGTGTGTGAAGTCAGAATGCAGGTGTGTGAACTCAAAGAATGAAGGTGTGTGACGTCACAATGGAAGTGTGTGAAGTCATAGAATGGAGGTGTGTGAAGTCACAGAATGGAGGTGTGTGAAGTCATAGAATGCAGGTATGTGAAGTCACACAATGGAGTTGTGCAAAGTCATAGAATGGAGGTGTGTGAAGTTATAGAATGGATGTTTGTAAAGTAAGAATGAAGGTGTGTGAAGTCATCGAATGGAGGTGTGTGACGTCAAAGAATGAAGGTGTGTGAATTCATAGAATGGAGCTGTGTGAGGTCAGAATAGAGGTGTATGGAGTCACAGAATGGAGGTGTGTCAACTCAAAATTTAGGTGTGTGAAGTCAAAGAATGGCGGTGTGTGAAGTCATAGAATGGAGGTGTGTGAAGTCAGAATGGAGGTGTGTGAAGTCACAGAATTGAGGTGTGTGAACACAGAATGGAGGTGTGTGAAGTCAAAGAATGTAGGTGTGTGAAGTCATAGAATGGAGGTGTGTGAAGTCATAGAATGTATGTTTGTGAAGTAAGAATGAAGGTGTGTGAAGTCATAGAATGGAGGTGTGTGAAGTCACAGAATGGATGGTATGAACTCATAGAATGGAGGTGTGTGAAGTCACAGAATTGAGGTGTTTGAACTCATATATTGGAGGTGTGTGAAGTCAAAATGGATGTGTAAATTCAAGGAATGGAGGTGTGTGAAACCATAGAATGAGGGTGTTTGAGGTCATATAATGGAGGTGTGTGAAGTCACAGAATGGAGGTGTGTGAAGTCACAGAATGGAAGTGTGTGAAGTCATAGAATGGAAGTGTGTGAAGACATAGAATGGAGGTGTGTGAAGTCAGAATGGAGGTGTGTGAAGTCACCGAATGGAGTTGTGTGAACTCAGAATAGAGTTGTGTGAAGTCACAGAACTGAGGTCTCTGAAGTAAGAATGAAGGTGTGTGAAGTCATAGAATGGAGGTGTGTGATGTCAGAATGAAGGTGTGTGAAGTCATAGATGGAGTTGTGTGAAGTCAAAGTATGGAGGTGTGTGAAATCATAGAATGGAGTTTTGTGAAGTCACAGAATGGAGCTGTGTGAATACAGAATGGAGGTGTGTGAAGTCATAGAATGTAGGTGTGTGAAGTCAGAACGGAGGTGTGTGAACGCATAGAATGGAGGTGAGTGACGTCACAATGGAAGTTTGTGAAGTCATAGAATGGAGGTGTGTGAAGTCACAGAATGGAGGTGTGTGAAGTCATAGAATGGAGGTGTGCGAAGTCACAGAATGGAGGTGTTTGAAGTCATAAAATGGAGGTGTGTGAAGTTATTGAATGGATGTTTGTAAAGTAAGAATGAAGTTGTGTGAAGTCATAGAATAAATGTGTGACGTCAAAGAATGGAGGTGTGTGAAGTCATAGAATGGAGGTGTGTGAAGTTATAAAATGGAGGTGTGTGAAGTCATAGAATGGAATTGTGTGAAGTCATAGAATGGAGGTGTTTGAAGTCACAGAATGGATGGTATGAAGTCATAGATTGCAGGTGTGTGAAGTCACCGAATTAGGTGTTTGAAGTCATATATTAGAGGTGTGCGAAGTCGAAATGGATGTGTGAAATCATAGAATGGAGGTGTGTGAAATCAAAGAATGCGGGTGTGTGAGGTCATAGAATGGAGGTGTGTGAAATCACAGAATGGAGGTGTGTGAAATTATAAAAGGGAGGTTTATGAAGTCATAGAATGGAATGTGTGAAGTCACACAATGGAGGTGTGTGAAGTCACAGAATAGAGGTGTGTGAAGTCATAGAATGGAAGTGTGTGAAGTCATAGAATGGAGGTGTGTGAAGTCAGAATGGAGATGTGTGAAGTCAACCAATGGAGTTGTGTGAACTCAGAATGGAGGTGTGTGAAGTCACAGAATGGAGGTTTGTGAAGTCATAGAATGGATGTTTCTGAAGTAAAAATGAAGGTGTGTGAAGTCATAGAAAGAGTTGTGGGAAGTCATAGAATGGAGGAGTGTAAACTCATAGAGTGCAGGTGAGTGAAGTCACAGATTCGAGGTCTGTGAAGTCATAGAATGGAGGTGTGTGATGTCAGAATGGATGTGTGCGAAGTCATAGAATAGAGGTGTGTGAAGTCAGAATGGAGGTGTGTGAAGTCATAGAATGGAGGTGTGTGAAGTCAGAATGCAGGTGTGTGAACTCAAAGAATGAAGGTGTGTGACGTCACAATGGAAGTGTGTGAAGTCATAGAATGGAGGTGTGTGAAGTCACAGAATGGAGGTGTGTGAAGTCATAGAATGCAGGTATGTGAAGTCACACAATGGAGTTGTGCAAAGTCATAGAATGGAGGTGTGTGAAGTTATAGAATGGATGTTTGTAAAGTAAGAATGAAGGTGTGTGAAGTCATCGAATGGAGGTGTGTGACGTCAAAGAATGAAGGTGTGTGAATTCATAGAATGGAGCTGTGTGAGGTCAGAATAGAGGTGTATGGAGTCACAGAATGGAGGTGTGTCAACTCAAAATTTAGGTGTGTGAAGTCAAAGAATGGCGGTGTGTGAAGTCATAGAATGGAGGTGTGTGAAGTCAGAATGAAGGTGTGTGAAGTCACAGAATTGAGGTGTGTGAACACAGAATGGAGGTGTGTGAAGTCAAAGAATGTAGGTGTGTGAAGTCATAGAATGGAGGTGTGTGAAGTCATAGAATGTATGTTTGTGAAGTAAGAATGAAGGTGTGTGAAGTCATAGAATGGAGGTGTGTGAAGTCACAGAATGGAGGTGTGTGAAGTCATAGAATGGAGGTGTGTGAAGACATAGAATGGAGGTGTGTGAAGTCATATAATGTTGGTGTGTGAAGTCACAGAATGGATGTGTGTGAAGTCAGAATGGAGGTGTGAAGTCATAGAATGGAGGTGGGTGAAGTCATAGAATGGAGGTGTGTGAAATCATAGAATGGAGGTGTGTGAAGTCATAGAATGGAGGTGTGGGAAGTCACAGTATGGAGGTGTGTGACCTCACAGAATGGAGGTGTGTGAAGTCAGAATGGAGGTGTGTAAAGTCACAGAATGGAGGTGTGTGAAGTCATAGAATTGAAGTGTGTGAAGTCATAGAGTGGAGGTGTTTGAAGTCACAGAATGGACGGTATGAAGTCATAGAATGGAGGTGTGTGAAGTCACAGAATTGAGGTGTTTGAAGTCATATATTGGAGGTGTGTGAAGTCAAAATTGGTGTGTGAAGTCATAGAATGGAGGTGTGTGAAATCACAGAATTAGGGTGTGTGAGGTCATAGAATGGAGGTGTGTGAAGTCACAGAATGGAGGTGTGTGAAGTCATAAAATGGAGGTGGGTGAAGTCAAAGAAAGAGTTGTGGGAAGTCATAGAATGGAGGAGAGTGAAGTCCTAGAGTGGAAGTGAGTGAAGGCACATATTCGAGGTCTGTGAAGTCATAGAATGGAGGTGTGTGAAGTCAGAATTGAGGTGGGTGAAGTCAGAGAATGGAGGTTTGTGAAGTCACAGAATGGAGGTATGTGAAGTCAAATTTGAGGGGTGTGAAGTCGGAGAATGGAGGTGTGTGAAGTCACAGAATGGTGGTGGGTGATGTCACAGAATGGAGGTGTGTGAAGTCATAGAATGGAAGTGTGTGAAGTCATAGAATTGAGGTGTGTGAAGTCAGAATGGAGGTGTGTGAAGTCACCGAATGGAGGTGTGTGAACTCCTAATGGAGATGTGTGAAGCCACCAAATGGAGGTTTGCGAAGTCATAGAATGGAGGTGTGTGAAGACAAAATTGTGGTGTGTGAACTCATAGAATGGAAGTGTGTGAACTAATAGAATGGAGGTGTGTGAAGTCGTGGAATGGAGGTGTGTGAAGTCAAAGAATGGAGGTGTGTGAAGTCAAACAATGGTGGTGTGTGAACTCACAGAATGGAGGTGTGTGAAGTCACAGAATGGAGGTGTGTGAAGTCAAAACGGAGGTTTGTGAACTCAAAGAATGGAGGTGTGTGAAGTCACAGAATGGAGGTGTGTGAAATCAAAATTGTGGTGTGTGAAGTCACAAATGGAGGTCTGTGAAGTCACAGAATGTAGGTGTGTGAAGTCAAAATGGAGGTGTGTGAAGTCAAAGAATGGAGGTGTGTGAACTCATAGAATGGAGGTGTGTGAAGTCATGGAATGGAGGTTTGTGAAGTCAAACATTGGAAGTGTGGGAAGTTACAGAAAGAAGATGCGTGAAGTCATAGAATGCAGGTGTGTGAAGTCAGAATGCAGGTGTGGGAAGTCATAGAATGGAGGTGTATGAAGTCATAGAATGGAGGTGTGTGAAGTCATAGTATGGAAGTGGGTGAAGTCATAGAATGGAGGTGTGTGATGTCACAGAATGGAGGTGTGTGCAGTCAGAATGGAGGTGTGAAGTCATAGAATGGAGGTGGGTGAAGTCATAGAATGGAATTGTGTGAAGTCATAGAATGGAGGTGTGTGAAGTCACAGAATGGAGATGTGTGACATCACAGAATGGAGGAGTGTGAACTCACAATGGAGGTGTGTAAAGTCACAGAATGGAGGTGTGTGAAGTCATAGAATGGAAGTGTGTGAAGTCTTAGAATGGAGGTGTGTGGAGTCACAGAATGGAGGGTATGAGTTTATAGAATGGAGGTGTGTGAAGTGACAGAATTGAGGTGTTTGAAGTCATATATTGGAGGTGTGTGAAGTCAAAATGGATGTGTGAAGTCATAGAATGGAGGTGTGTGAAATCATAGAATGAGGGTGTGTGAGGTCATAGAATGGAGGTGTGTGAAGTCACAGAATGGAGGTGAGTGAAGTTATAAAATGGAGGAGGGTGAAGTCATAGAAAGGAGATGTGGGAAGTCATAGAATGGAGGAGTGTGAAGTCA
Source organism: Megascapheus bottae (assembly GCA_024803745.1). NCBI lineage: Eukaryota > Metazoa > Chordata > Mammalia > Rodentia > Geomyidae > Megascapheus > Megascapheus bottae. The sequence goes on along the minus strand of JANJXV010001169.1, from coordinate 109,341 downwards.
TAGAGTGGAGGAGAGTGAACTCACATATTCGAGGTCTGTGAAGTCATAGAATGGAGGTGTGTGAAGTGAGAATGGAGGTGTGTGAAGTCATAGAATGGAGGTGTGTGAACTCATAGAATGGAGGTGTGTGATGTCACAATGGAAGTGTGTGAAGTCATAGAATGGAGGTGTGTGAAGTCACAGAATGGAGGTGTGAGAAGTCAAAGTGGAGGTGTGTGACGTCATAAAATGGAGGTGTGTGAAGTCATAGAATGGAGGTGTGTGAAATCATAGAATGGAGGTTTGTGAAGCCACAGAATGGAGGTGTGTGAACTCAGAATGGAGGTGTGTGAAGTCACAGAATGGAAGTGTGTGAAGTCATAGCATGGAGGTATGTGAAATCATAGAATGGAAGTGTGTGAAGTCATAGAATGGAGGTGTGTGAAATCACAGAATTGAGGTGTTTGAAGTCATATATTAGAGGTGTGTGAAGTCAAAATGGATGTTTGAAGTCATAGAATGGAGGTCTGTGAAATCATAGAATGAGCATGTGTGAGGTCATAGAATGGAGGTGTGTGAAGTCACAGAATGGAGGTGTGTGAAGTTATAAAATGGAGGTGTGTGAAGTCATAGAATGGAAGTGTGTGAAGTCACACAATGGAGGTGTGTGAAGTCACAGAATGGAGGTGTGTGAAGTCACAGAATGGAGGTGTGTGAACTCAGAATGGAGGTTTGTGAAGTCACAGAATGGAGGTGTGTGAAGTCATAGAATGGAAGTGTGTGAAGTCATAGAATGGAGGGGTGTGAAGTCAGAATGGAGATGTGTGACGTCACCGAATGGAGTTGTGTCAACTCAGAATGGAGGTGTGTGAAGTCACAGAATGGAGGTTTGTGAAGTCATAGAATAGAGGTGTGTGAAGTCATATAATGGATGTTTCTGAAGGAAAAATGAAGGTGTGTGAAGTCATAGAATGGAGGTGTATGAAGTCATAGAATGGAGGTGTGTGAAGTCACAGAATGGAGGTGAGTGAAGTCATAAAATGGAGGTGGGTGAAGTCATAGAAAGGAGATGTGTGAAGTCATAGAATGGAGGAGTGTGAAGTCATAGAGTGGAGGTGAGTGAACTCACATATTCGAGGTCTGTGAAGTCATAGAATGGAGGTGTGTGAAGTGAGAATGGAGGTGTGTGAAGTCATAGAATGGAGGTGTGTGAACTCATAGAATGGAGGTGTGTGATGTCACAATGGAAGTGTGTGAAGTCATAGAAGGGAGGTGTGTGAAGTCAAAGAATGGAGGTGTGAGAAGTCAAAGTGGAGGTGTGTGACGTCATAAAATGGAGATGTGTGAAGTCATAGAATGGAGGTGTGTGAAATCATAGAATGGAGGTTTGTGAAGCCACAGAATGGAGGTGTGGGAACTCAGAATGGAGGTGTGTGAAGTCACAGAATGGAAGTGTGTGAAGTCATACCATGGAGGTATGTGAAATCATAGAATGGAAGTGTGTGAAGTCATAGAATGGAGGTGTGTGAAATCACAGAATTGAGGTGTTTGAAGTCATATATTAGAGGTGTGTGAATTCAAAATGGATGTTTGAAGTCATAGAATGGAGGTCTGTGAAATCATAGAATGAGCATGTGTGAGGTCATAGAATGGAGGTGTGTGAAGTCACAGAATGTAGGTGTGTGAAGTCAAAATGGAGGTGTGTGAAGTCAAAGAATGGAGGTGTGTGAACTCATAGAATGGAGGTGTGTGAAGTCATGGAATGGAGGTTTGTGAAGTCAAACATTGGAAGTGTGGGAAGTTACAGAAAGAAGATGCGTGAAGTCATAGAATGCAGGTGTGTGAAGTCAGAATGCAGGTGTGGGAAGTCATAGAATGGAGGTGTATGAAGTCATAGAATGGAGGTGTGTGAAGTCATAGTATGGAAGTGGGTGAAGTCATAGAATGGAGGTGTGTGATGTCACAGAATGGAGGTGTGTGCAGTCAGAATGGAGGTGTGAAGTCATAGAATGGAGGTGGGTGAAGTCATAGAATGGAATTGTGTGAAGTCATAGAATGGAGGTGTGTGAAGTCACAGAATGGAGATGTGTGACATCACAGAATGGAGGAGTGTGAACTCACAATGGAGGTGTGTAAAGTCACAGAATGGAGGTGTGTGAAGTCATAGAATGGAAGTGTGTGAAGTCTTAGAATGGAGGTGTGTGGAGTCACAGAATGGAGGGTATGAGTTTATAGAATGGAGGTGTGTGAAGTGACAGAATTGAGGTGTTTGAAGTCATATATTGGAGGTGTGTGAAGTCAAAATGGATGTGTGAAGTCATAGAATGGAGGTGTGTGAAATCATAGAATGAGGGTGTGTGAGGTCATAGAATGGAGGTGTGTGAAGTCACAGAATGGAGGTGAGTGAAGTCATAAAATGGAGGTGGGTGAAGTCATAGAAAGGAGATGTGTGAAGTCATAGAATGGAGGAGTGTGAAGTCATAGAGTGGAGGTGAGTGAACTCACATATTCGAGGTCTGTGAAGTCATAGAATGGAGGTGTGTGAAGTGAGAATGGAGGTGTGTGAAGTCATAGAATGGAGGTGTGTGAACTCATAGAATAGAGGTGTGTGATGTCACAATGGAAGTGTGTGAAGTCATAGAATGGAGGTGTGTGAAGTCACAGAATGGAGGTGTGTGAAGTCATAGAATGGAGGTGTGGGAAGTCACAGTATGGAGGTGTGTGACCTCACAGAATGGAGGTGTGTGAAGTCAGAATGGAGGTGTGTAAAGTCACAGAATGGAGGTGTGTGAACTCAGAATGGAGGTGTGTGAAGTCACAGAATGGAAGTGTGTGAAGTCATAGCATGGAGGTATGTGAAATCATAGAATGGAAGTGTGTGAAGTCATAGAATGGAGGTGTGTGAAATCACAGAATTGAGGTGTTTGAAGTCATATATTAGAGGTGTGTGAAGTCAAAATGGATGTTTGAAGTCATAGAATGGAGGTCTGTGAAATCATAGAATGAGCATGTGTGAGGTCATAGAATGGAGGTGTGTGAAGTCACAGAATGGAGGTGTGTGAAGTTATAAAATGGAGGTGTGTGAAGTCATAGAATGGAAGTGTGTGAAGTCACACAATGGAGGTGTGTGAAGTCACAGAATGGAGGTGTGTGAAGTCACAGAATGGAGGTGTGTGAACTCAGAATGGAGGTTTGTGAAGTCACAGAATGGAGGTGTGTGAAGTCATAGAATGGAAGTGTGTGAAGTCATAGAATGGAGGGGTGTGAAGTCAGAATGGAGATGTGTGACGTCACCGAATGGAGTTGTGTCAACTCAGAATGGAGGTGTGTGAAGTCACAGAATGGAGGTTTGTGAAGTCATAGAATAGAGGTGTGTGAAGTCATATAATGGATGTTTCTGAAGGAAAAATGAAGGTGTGTGAAGTCATAGAATGGAGGTGTATGAAGTCATAGAATGGAGGTGTGTGAAGTCACAGAATGGAGGTGAGTGAAGTCATAAAATGGAGGTGGGTGAAGTCATAGAAAGGAGATGTGTGAAGTCATAGAATGGAGGAGTGTGAAGTCATAGAGTGGAGGTGAGTGAACTCACATATTCGAGGTCTGTGAAGTCATAGAATGGAGGTGTGTGAAGTGAGAATGGAGGTGTGTGAAGTCATAGAATGGAGGTGTGTGAACTCATAGAATGGAGGTGTGTGATGTCACAATGGAAGTGTGTGAAGTCATAGAAGGGAGGTGTGTGAAGTCAAAGAATGGAGGTGTGAGAAGTCAAAGTGGAGGTGTGTGACGTCATAAAATGGAGATGTGTGAAGTCATAGAATGGAGGTGTGTGAAATCATAGAATGGAGGTTTGTGAAGCCACAGAATGGAGGTGTGGGAACTCAGAATGGAGGTGTGTGAAGTCACAGAATGGAAGTGTGTGAAGTCATACCATGGAGGTATGTGAAATCATAGAATGGAAGTGTGTGAAGTCATAGAATGGAGGTGTGTGAAATCACAGAATTGAGGTGTTTGAAGTCATATATTAGAGGTGTGTGAATTCAAAATGGATGTTTGAAGTCATAGAATGGAGGTCTGTGAAATCATAGAATGAGCATGTGTGAGGTCATAGAATGGAGGTGTGTGAAGTCACAGAATGGAGGTGTGTGAAGTTATAAAATGGAGGTGTGTGAAGTCATAGAATGGAAGTGTGTGAAGTCACACAATGGAGGTGTGTGAAGTCACAGAATGGAGGTGTGTGAAGTCACAGAATGGAGGTGTGTGAACTCAGAATGGAGGTTTGTGAAGTCACAGAATGGAGGTGTGTGAAGTCATAGAATGGAAGTGTGTGAAGTCATAGAATGGAGGGGTGTGAAGTCAGAATGGAGATGTGTGACGTCACCGAATGGAGTTGTGTCAACTCAGAATGGAGGTGTGTGAAGTCACAGAATGGAGGTTTGTGAAGTCATAGAATAGAGGTGTGTGAAGTCATAGAATGGATGTTTCTGAAGGAAAAATGAAGGTGTGTGAAGTCATAGAATGGAATGTGTGAAGTCACACAATGGAGTTGTGTGAAGTCAGAATGGAGATGTGTGAAGTCAACCAATGGAGTTGTGTGAACTCAGAATGGAGGTGTGTGAAGTCAAAGAATGGAGGTTTGTGAAGTCATAGAATGGAGGTGTGTGAAGTCATAGAATGGATGTTTCTGAAGTAAAAATGAAGGTGTGTGAAGTCATAGAAAGAGTTGTGGGAAGTCATAGAATGGAGGAGTGTAAACTCATAGAGTGCAGGTGAGTGAAGTCACAGATTCGAGGTCTGTGAAGTCATAGAATGGAGGTGTGTGATGTCAGAATGGATGTGTGCGAAGTCATAGAATAGAGGTGTGTGAAGTCAGAATGGAGGTGTGTGAAGTCATAGAATGGAGGTGTGTGAAGTCAGAATGCAGGTGTGTGAACTCAAAGAATGAAGGTGTGTGACGTCACAATGGAAGTGTGTGAAGTCATAGAATGGAGGTGTGTGAAGTCACAGAATGGAGGTGTGTGAAGTCATAGAATGCAGGTATGTGAAGTCACACAATGGAGTTGTGCAAAGTCATAGAATGGAGGTGTGTGAAGTTATAGAATGGATGTTTGTAAAGTAAGAATGAAGGTGTGTGAAGTCATCGAATGTAGGTGTGTGACGTCAAAGAATGGAGGTGTGTGAATTCATAGAATGGAGCTGTGTGAGGTCAGAATAGAGGTGTATGGAGTCACAGAATGGAGGTGTGTCAACTCAAAATTTAGGTGTGTGAAGTCAAAGAATGGCGGTGTGTGAAGTCATAGAATGGAGGTGTGTGAAGTCAGAATGGAGGTGTGTGAAGTCACAGAATTGAGGTGTGTGAACACAGAATGGAGGTGTGTGAAGTCAAAGAATGTAGGTGTGTGAACTCATAGAATGGAGGTGTGTGAAGTCATAGAATGTATGTTTGTGAAGTAAGAATGAAGGTGTGTGAAGTCATAGAATGGAGGTGTGTGAAGTCACAGAATGGAGGTGTGTGAAGTCATAGAATGGAGGTGTGTGAAGACACAGAATGGAGGTGTGTGAAGTCATATAATGTTGGTGTGTGAAGTCACAGAATGGATGTGTGTGAAGTCAGAATTGCGGTGTGAAGTCATAGAATGGAGGTGGGTGAAGTCATAGAATTGAAGTGTGTGAAGTCATAGAATGGAGGTGTTTGAAGTCACAGAATGGACGGTATGAAGTCATAGAATGGAGGTGTGTGAAGTCACAGAATTGAGGTGTTTGAAGTCATATATTGGAGGTGTGTGAAGTCAAAATTGGTGTGTGAAGTCATAGAATGGAGGTGTGTGCAATCACAGAATTAGGGTGTGTGAGGTCATAGAATGGAGGTGTGTGAAGTCACAGAATGGAGGTGTGTGAAGGCATAAAATGGAGGTGGGTGAAGTCAAAGAAAGAGTTGTGGGAAGTCATAGAATGGAGGAGAGTGAAGTCCTAGAGTGGAAGTGAGTGAAGGCACATATTCGAGGTCTGTGAAGTCATAGAATGGAGGTGTGTGAAGTCAGAATTGAGGTGGGTGAAGTCAGAGAATGGAGGTTTGTGAAGTAACAGAATGGAGGTATGTGAAGTCAAATTTGAGGGGTGTGAAGTCGGAGAATGGAGGTGTGTGAAGTCACAGAATGGTGGTGGGTGATGTCACAGAATGGAGGTGTGTGAAGTCATAGAATGGAAGTGTGTGAAGTCATAGAATTGAGGTGTGTGAAGTCAGAATGGAGGTGTGTGAAGTCACCGAATGGAGCTGTGTGAACTCCTAATGGAGATGTGTGAAGCCACCAAATGGAGGTTTGCGAAGTCATAGAATGGAGGTGTGTGAAGACAAAATTGTGGTGTGTGAACTCATAGAATGGAAGTGTGTGAACTAATAGAATGGAGGTGTGTGAAGTCGTGGAATGGAGGTGTGTGAAGTCAAAGAATGGAGGTGTGTGAAGTCAAACAATGGTGGTGTGTGAAGTCACAAAATGGAGGTGTGTGAAGTCACAGAATGGAAATGTGTGAAGTCAAAATTGTGGTGTGTGAAGTCACAAATGGAGGTCTGTGAAGTCACAGAATGTAGGTGTGTGAAGTCAAAATGGAGGTGTGTGAAGTCAAAGAATGGAGGTGTGTGAACTCATAGAATGGAGGTGTGGGAAGTCATGGAATGGAGGTTTGTGAAGTCAAACATTGGAAGTGTGGGAAGTTACAGAACGAAGATGCGTGAAGTCATAGAATGGAGGTGTGTGAAGTCAGAATGCAGGTGTGGGAAGTCATAGAATGGAGGTGTATGAAGTCATAGAATGGAGGTGTGTGAAGTCATAGTATGGAAGTGGGTGAAGTCATAGAATGGAGGTGTGTGATGTCACAGAATGGAGGTGTTTGCAGTCAGAATGGAGGTGTGAAGTCATAGAATGGAGATGGGTGAAGTCATAGAATGGAATTGTGTGAAGTCATAGAATGGAGGTGTGTGAAGTCACAGAATGGAGATGTGTGACATCACAGAATGGAGGAGTGTGAACTCACAATGGAGGTGTGTAAAGTCACAGAATGGAGGTGTGTGAAGTCATAGAATGGAAGTGTGTGAAGTCTTAGAATGGAGGTGTGTGGAGTCACAGAATGGAGGGTATGAGTTTATAGAATGGAGGTGTGTGAAGTGACAGAATTGAGGTGTTTGAAGTCATATATTGGAGGTGTGTGAAGTCAAAATGGATGTGTGAAGTCATAGAATGGAGGTGTGTGAAATCATAGAATGAGGGTGTGTGAGGTCATAGAATGGAGGTGTGTGAAGTCACAGAATGGAGGTGAGTGAAGTCATAAAATGGAGGTGGGTGAAGTCATAGAAAGGAGATGTGTGAAGTCATAGAATGGAGGAGTGTGAAGTCATAGAGTGGAGGTGAGTGAACTCACATATTCGAGGTCTGTGAAGTCATAGAATGGAGGTGTGTGAAGTGAGAATGGAGGTGTGTGAAGTCATAGAATGGAGGTGTGTGAACTCATAGAATGGAGGTGTGTGATGTCACAATGGAAGTGTGTGAAGTCATAGAAGGGAGGTGTGTGAAGTCACAGAATGGAGGTGTGAGAAGTCAAAGTGGAGGTGTGTGACGTCATAAAATGGAGGTGTGTGAAGTCATAGAATGGAGGTGTGTGAAATCATAGAATGGAGGTTTGTGAAGCCACAGAATGGAGGTGTGTGAACTCAGAATGGAGGTGTGTGAAGTCACAGAATGGAAGTGTGTGAAGTCATAGCATGGAGGTATGTGAAATCATAGAATGGAAGTGTGTGAAGTCATAGAATGGAGGTGTGTGAAATCACAGAATTGAGGTGTTTGAAGTCATATATTAGAGGTGTGTGAAGTCAAAATGGATGTTTGAAGTCATAGAATGGAGGTCTGTGAAATCATAGAATGAGCATGTGTGAGGTCATAGAATGGAGGTGTGTGAAGTCACAGAATGGAGGTGTGTGAAGTTATAAAATGGAGGTGTGTGAAGTCATAGAATGGAAGTGTGTGAAGTCACACAATGGAGGTGTGTGAAGTCACAGAATGGAGGTGTGTGAAGTCACAGAATGGAGGTGTGTGAACTCAGAATGGAGGTTTGTGAAGTCACAGAATGGAGGTGTGTGAAGTCATAGAATGGAAGTGTGTGAAGTCATAGAATGGAGGGGTGTGAAGTCAGAATGGAGATGTGTGACGTCACCGAATGGAGTTGTGTCAACTCAGAATGGAGGTGTGTGAAGTCACAGAATGGAGGTTTGTGCAGTCATAGAACAGAGGTGTGTGAAGTCATAGAATGGATGTTTCTGAAGGAAAAATGAAGGTGTGTGAAGTCATAGAATGGAATGTCTGAAGTCACACAATGGAGTTGTGTGAAGTCACAGAATAGAGGTGTGTGAAGTCATAGAATGGAAGTGTGTGAAGTCATAGAATGGAGGTGTGTGAAGTCAGAATGGAGATGTGTGAAGTCAACCAATGGAGTTGTGTGAACTCAGAATGGAGGTGTGTGAAGTCAAAGAATGGAGGTTTGTGAAGTCATAGAATGGAGGTGTGTGAAGTCATAGAATGGATGTTTCTGAAGTAAAAATGAAGGTGTGTGAAGTCATAGAAAGAGTTGTGGGAAGTCATAGAATGGAGGAGTGTAAACTCATAGAGTGCAGGTGAGTGAAGTCACAGATTCGAGGTCTGTGAAGTCATAGAATGGAGGTGTGTGATGTCAGAATGGATGTCTGCGAAGTCATAGAATAGAGGTGTGTGAAGTCAGAATGGAGGTGTGTGAAGTCATAGAATGGAGGTGTGTGAAGTCAGAATGCAGGTGTGTGAACTCAAAGAATGAAGGTGTGTGACATCACAATGGAAGTGTGTGAAGTCATAGAATGGAGGTGTGTGAAGTCACAGAATGGAGGTGTGTGAAGTCATAGAATACAGGTATGTGAAGTCACACAATGGAGTTGTGCAAAGTCATAGAATGGAGGTGTGTGAAGTTATAGAATGGATGTTTGTAAAGTAAGAATGAAGGTGTGTGAAGTCATCGAATGGAGGTGTGTGACGTCAAAGAATGGAGGTGTGTGAATTCATAGAATGGAGCTGTGTGAGGTCAGAATAGAGGTGTATGGAGTCACAGAATGGAGGTGTGTCAACTCAAAATTTAGGTGTGTGAAGTCAAAGAATGGCGGTGTGTGAAGTCATAGAATGGAGGTGTGTGAAGTCAGAATGGAGGTGTGTGAAGTCACAGAATTGAGGTGTGTGAACACAGAATGGAGGTGTGTGAAGTCAAAGAATGTAGGTGTGTGAAGTCATAGAATGGAGGTGTGTGAAGTCATAGAATGTATGTTTGTGAAGTAAGAATGAAGGTGTGTGAAGTCATAGAATGGAGGTGTGTGAAGTCACAGAATGGAGGTGTGTGAAGTCATAGAATGGAGGTGTGTGAAGACATAGAATGGAGGTGTGTGAAGTCATATAATGTTGGTGTGTGAAGTCACAGAATGGATGTGTGTGAAGTCAGAATGGAGGTGTGAAGTCATAGAATGGAGGTGGGTGAAGTCATAGAATGGAGGTGTGTGAAGTCATAGAATGGAGGTGTGGGAAGTCACAGTATGGAGGTGTGTGACCTCACAGAATGGAGGTGTGTGAAGTCAGAATGGAGGTGTGTAAAGTCACAGAATGGAGGTGTGTGAAGTCATAGAATTGAAGTGTGTGAAGTCATAGAATGGAGGTGTTTGAAGTCACAGAATGGACGGTATGAAGTCATAGAATGGAGGTGTGTGAAGTCACAGAATTGAGGTGTTTGAAGTCATATATTGGAGGTGTGTGAAGTCAAAATTGGGGTGTGAAGTCATAGAATGGAGGTGTGTGAAATCACAGAATTAGGGTGTGTGAGGTCATAGAATGGAGGTGTGTGAAGTCACAGAATGGAGGTGTGTGAAGTCATAAAATGGAGGTGGGTGAAGTCAAAGAAAGAGTTGTGGGAAGTCATAGAATGGAGGAGAGTGAAGTCCTAGAGTGGAAGTGAGTGAAGGCACATATTCGAGGTCTGTGAAGTCATAGAATGGAGGTGTGTGAAGTCAGAATTGAGGTGGGTGAAGTCAGAGAATGGAGGTTTGTGAAGTCACAGAATGGAGGTATGTGAAGTCAAATTTGAGGGGTGTGAAGTCGGAGAATGGAGGTGTGTGAAGTCACAGAATGGTGGTGGGTGATGTCACAGAATGGAGGTGTGTGAAGTCATAGAATGGAAGTGTGTGAAGTCATAGAATTGAGGTATGTGAAGTCAGAATGGAGGTGTGTGAAGTCACCGAATGGAGGTGTGTGAACTCCTAATGGAGATGTGTGAAGCCACCAAATGGAGGTTTGCGAAGTCATAGAATGGAGGTGTGTGAAGACAAAATTGTGGTGTGTGAACTCATAGAATAGAAGTGTGTGAACTAATAGAATGGAGGTGTGTGAAGTCGTGGAATGGAGGTGTGTGAAGTCAAAGAATGGAGGTGTGTGAAGTCAAACCATGGTGGTGTGTGAAGTCACAGAATGGAGGTGTGTGAAGTCACAGAATGGAGGTGTTTGAAATCAAAATTGTGGTGTGTGAAGTCACAAATGGAGGTCTGTGAAGTCACAGAATGTAGGTGTGTGAAGTCAAAATGGAGGTGTGTGAAGTCAAAGAATGGAGGTGTGTGAACTCATAGAATGGAGGTGTGTGAAGTCATGGAATGGAGGTTTGTGAAGTCAAACATTGGAAGTGTGGGAAGTTACAGAAAGAAGATCCGTGAAGTCATAGAATGGAGGTGTGTGAAGTCAGAATGCAGGTGTGGGAAGTCATAGAATGGAGGTGTATGAAGTCATAGAATGGAGGTGTGTGAAGTCATAGTATTGAAGTGGGTAAAGTCATAGAATGGAGGTGTGTGATGTCACAGAATGGAGGTGTGTGCAGTCAGAATGGAGGTGTGAAGTCATAGAATGGAGGTGGGTGAAGTCATAGAATGGAATTGTGTGAAGTCATAGAATGGAGGTGTGTGAAGTCACAGAATGGAGATGTGTGACATCACAGAATGGAGGAGTGTGAACTCACAATGGAGGTGTGTAAAGTCACAGAATGGAGGTGTGTGAAGTCATAGAATGGAAGTGTGTGAAGTCTTAGAATGGAGGTGTGTGGAGTCACAGAATGGAGGGTATGAGTTTATAGAATGGAGGTGTGTGAAGTGACAGAATTGAGGTGTTTGAAGTCATATATTGGAGGTGTGTGAAGTCAAAATGGATGTGTGAAGTCATAGAATGGAGGTGTGTGAAATCATAGAATGAGGGTGTGTGAGGTCATAGAATGGAGGTGTGTGAAGTCACAGAATGGAGGTGAGTGAAGTCATAAAATGGAGGTGGGTGAAGTCATAGAAAGGAGATGTGTGAAGTCATAGAATGGAGGAGTGTGAAGTCATAGAGTGGAGGTGAGTGAACTCACATATTCGAGGTCTGTGAAGTCATAGAATGGAGGTGTGTGAAGTGAGAATGGAGGTGTGTGAAGTCATAGAATGGAGGTGTGTGAACTCATAGAATAGAGGTGTGTGATGTCACAATGGAAGTGTGTGAAGTCATAGAATGGAGGTGTGTGAAGTCACAGAATGGAGGTGTGAGAAGTCAAAGTGGAGGTGTGTGACGTCATAAAATGGAGGTGTGTGAAGTCATAGAATGGAGGTGTGTGAAATCATAGAATGGAGGTTTGTGAAGCCACAGAATGGAGGTGTGTGAACTCAGAATGGAGGTGTGTGAAGTCACAGAATGGAAGTGTGTGAAGTCATAGCATGGAGGTATGTGAAATCATAGAATGGAAGTGTGTGAAGTCATAGAATGGAGGTGTGTGAAATCACAGAATTGAGGTGTTTGAAGTCATATATTAGAGGTGTGTGAAGTCAAAATGGATGTTTGAAGTCATAGAATGGAGGTCTGTGAAATCATAGAATGAGCATGTGTGAGGTCATAGAATGGAGGTGTGTGAAGTCACAGAATGGAGGTGTGTGAAGTTATAAAATGGAGGTGTGTGAAGTCATAGAATGGAAGTGTGAGAAGTCACACAATGGAGGTGTGTGAAGTCACAGAATGGAGGTGTGTGAAGTCACAGAATGGAGGTGTGTGAACTCAGAATGGAGGTTTGTGAAGTCACAGAATGGAGGTGTGTGAAGTCATAGAATGGAAGTGTGTGAAGTCATAGAATGGAGGGGTGTGAAGTCAGAATGGAGATGTGTGACGTCACCGAATGGAGTTGTGTCAACTCAGAATGGAGGTGTGTGAAGTCACAGAATGGAGGTTTGTGAAGTCATAGAATAGAGGTGTGTGAAGTCATAGAATGGATGTTTCTGAAGGAAAAATGAAGGTGTGTGAAGTCATAGAATGGAGGTGTATGGAGTCAGAGAATGGAGGTGTGTGAAGTCAGAATGGAGGTGGGTAGTCATAGATTGGAGGTGGGTGACGTCATAGAAAGGAGTTGTGGTAAGACATAGAATGGAGGAGTGTGAAGTCATAGAGTGCAGGTGAGTGAAGTCACAGATTCGAGGTCTGTGAAGTCATAGAATGGAGGTGTGTGATGTCAGAATGGAGGTGTGCGAAGTCATGGAATAGAGGTGTGTGATGTCAGAATGGAGGTGTGTGAAGTAATAGATGGAGTTGTGTGAAGTCATAGAATGGAGGTGTGTGAAACCATAGAATGGAGTTTTGTGAAGTCACAGAATGGAGCTGTGTGAATTCAGAATGGAGGTGTGTGAAGTAATAGAATGGAGGTGTGTGAAGTCAAAATGGATGTGTGAAGTCATAGAATGGAGGTGTGTGAAATCATAGAATGAGGGTGTGTGAAGTCATAGAATGGAGGTGTGTGAAGTCACAGAATGGAGGTGTGTGAAGTCATAGAATGGAGGTGTATGAAGTCATAGAAAGGAGGTGTGGGAAGTCATAGAATGGAGGAGTGTGAAGTCATAGAGTGGAGGTGAGTGAAGTCACATATTCGAGGTCTGTGAAGTCATAGAATGGAGGTGTGTGAAGTCAAAGAATGGAGGTGTGTGCACTCATAGAATGGAGGTGTGTGACGTCACAAAGGAAGTGTGTGAAGTCATAGAATGGAGGTGTGTGAAGTCACAGAATGGAGGTGTGAAAAGTCAAGATGGAGGTGTGTGACGTCATAAAATGGAGGTGTGTGAAGTCATAGAATATAGCTGTGTGAAATCATACAATGGAGGTTTGTGAAGTCACAGAATGGAGGTGTGTGAACACGGAATGGAGGTGTGTGAAGTCACACAATGGAGGTGTGAGAAGTTACAGCATGGAGGTATGTGAAGTCAAAATGGAGGTGTGTGACATCATAAACTGGAGGTGTGTGAAGTCATAGAATGGAGGTGTGTGAAATTATAGAATGGAGGTTTGTGAAGTCACAGAATGAAGGTGTGTGAAGTCATGGAATGGAGGTGAGTGAAGACACAGAAGGGAGGTGCGTGAAGTCACATAATGGAGGTGTGTGAAGTCAAAATGGAGGTGTGTGACGTCATAAACTGGAGGTGTGTGAAGTCATAGAATGGAGGTGTGTGAAATTATAGAATGGAGGTTTGTGAAGTCACAGAATGGAGTTGTGTGACGTCGAAGAATGGAGGTTTGTGAAGTCATAGAATATAGGTACGTGAAGTCAAATTGGAGGGGTGTGAAGTCAGAGAATAGAGGTGTGTGAAGTCACAGAATGGAGGTGGGTGAAGTCACAGAATGGAGGTGTGTGAAGTCATAGAATGGAGGTGTGTGAAGTCACAGAATGGACGGGTATGAAGTCATAGAATGGAGGTGTGTGAAGTCACAGAATTGAGGTGTTTGAAGTCATATATTTTATGTGTGTGAAGTCAAAATGGATGTGGGAAATCATAGAATAGAGGTGTGTGAAGTCATTGAATGGAGGTGTGTGAAGTCATAGAATGAAGGTGTGTGAAGTCACAGAATGGAGGTGTGTGAAGTCACAGAATGGAGGTGTGTGAAGTCATAGAATGGAAGTGTGTAAAGTCATAGAATGGAGGTGCGTGAAGTCAGAATGGAGGTGTGTGAAGTCAATGAATGGAGGTGTGTGAACTCAGAATTGAGTTGTGTGAAGTCACAGAATGGAGGTTTTTGAAGTCATAGAATGGAGGTGTGTGAAGTCATAGAATTGATGTTTCTGAATTAAGAATGAAGGTGTGTGAAGTCATAGAATAGAGGTGTGTGAAGTCATAGAATGGAGGTGTGTGAAGTCACACAATGGAGGTGTGTGAAGTCATAGAATGGAGGTGTGTGAAGTCACAGAATGGAGGTGTTTGAAGTCATAAAATGGAGGTGTGTAAAGTTATTGAATGGATGTTTGTAAAGTAAGAATGAAGTTGTGTGAAGTCATAGAATAAATGTGTGACATCAAAGAATGGAGGTGTGTGAAGTCATAGAATGGAGGTGTGTAAACTCAGAATGGAGGTGTGCGAAGTCATAGAATGGAGGTGTGTGAAGTTATAAAATGGAGGTGTGTGAAGTCATAGAATGGAATTGTGTGAAGTCATAGAATGGAGGTGTTTGAAGTCACAGAATGGACGGTATGAAGTCATAGATTACAGGTGTGTGAAGTCACAGAATTAGGTGTTTGAAGTCATATATTAGAGGTGTGTGAAGTCGAAATGGATGTGTGAAATCATAGAATGGAGGTGTGTGAAATCAAAGAATGCGGGTGTGTGAGGTCATAGAATGGAGGTGTGTGAAGTCACAGAATGGAGGTGTGTGAAATTATAAAAGGGAGGTTTATGAAGTCATAGAATGGAAGTGTGTGAAGTCACACAATGGAGGTGTGTGAAGTCACGGAATAGAGGTGTGTGAAGTCGTAGAATGGAAGTGTGTAAAGTCATAGAATGGAGGTGTGTGAAGTCAGAATGGAGATGTGTGTAGTCAACGAATGGTGTTGTGTGAACTCAGAATGGAAGTGTGTGAAGTCACAGAATGGAGGTATGTGAAGTCATAGAATGGAGGTGTGTGAAGTCATAGAATGGATGTTTCTGAAGTAAAAATGAAGGTGTGTGAAGTCATAGAAAGAGTTGTGGGAAGTCATAGAATGGAGGAGTGTAAAGTCATAGAGTGCAGGTGAGTGAAGTCACAGATTCGATGTCTGTGAAGTCATAGAATGGAGGTGTGTGATGTCAGAATGGAGGTGTGCGAAGTCATAGAATAGAGGTGTGTGAAGTCAGAATGGAGGTGTGTGAAGTCATAGAATGGAGGTGTGTGAAGTCAGAATGCAGGTGTGTGAACTCATAGAATGGAGGTGTTTGACGTCACAATGGAAGTGTGTGAAGTCATAGAATGGAGGTGTGTGATCTCATAGAATGGAGGTGTGTGAAGTCATAGAATGCAGGTACGTGAAGTCACACAATGGAGGTGTGTAAGTCATAGAATGGAGGTGTGTGAAGTTATAGAATGGATGTTTGTAAAGTAAGAATGAAGGTGTGTGAAGACATCGAATGGAGGTGTGTGACGTCAAAGAATGGAGGTGTGTGAAGTCATCGAATGGAGCCCTGGAGGTCAGAATGGAGGTGTGTGGAGTCACAGAATGGAGGTGTGTCAACTCAAAATTTAGGTGTGTGAAGTCAAGGTATGGCGGTGTGTAAAGTCATAGAATGGAGGTGTGTGAAGTCAGAATGGAGGTGTGTGAAGTCACAGAATTGAGGTGTGTGAACACAGAATGGAGGTGTGTGAAGTCAAAGAATGTAGGTGTGTGAAGTCATAGAATGGAGGTGTGTGAAGTCATAGAATGTATGTTTGTGAAGTAAGAATGAAGGTGTGTGAAGTCATAGAATGGAGGTGTGTGAAGTCACAGAATGGAGGTGTGTGAAGTCATAGAATGGAGGTGTGTGAAGACATAGGATGGAGGTGTGTGAAGTCATATAATGGAGGTGTGTGAAGTCACAGAATGGATGTGTGTGAAGTCAGAATGGAGGTGTGAAGTCATAGAATGGAGGTGGGTGAAGTCATAGAATGGAGGTGTGTGAAATCATAGAATGGAGGTGTGTGAAGTCACAGAATGGAGGTGTGGGAAGTCACAGTATGGAGGTGTGTGACGTCACAGAATGGAGGTGTGTGAAGTCAGAATGGAGGTGTGTAAAGTCACAGAATGGAAGTGTGTGAAGTCATAGAATTGAAGTGTGTGAAGTCATAGAATGGAGGTGTGTGAAGTCACAGAATGGACGGCATGAAGTCATAGAATGGAGGTGTGTGAAGTCACAGAATTGAGGTGTTTGAAGTCACATATTGGAGGTGTGTGAAGTCAAAATGGGTGTGTGAAGTCATAGAATGGAGGTGTGTGAAGTCACAGAATGGAGGTGTGTGAAGTCATAAAATGGAGGTGGTTGAAGTCATAGAAAGAGATGTGGGAAGTCTTAGAATGGAGGAGTGTGAAGTCCTAGAGTGGAGGAGAGTGAAGTCACATATTCGAGGTCTGTGAAGTCATAGAATGGAGGTGTGTGAAGTCAGAATGGCGGTGTGTGAAGTCATACAATGGAGGTGTGTGAACTCATAGAATGGAGGTGTGTGACGTCACAAAGGAAGTGTGTGAAGTCATAGAATGGAATTGTGTGAAGTCACAGAATGGAGGTGTGAGAAGTCAAAATGGAGGTTTGTGACGTCATAAAATGGAGGTGTGTGAAGTCATAGAATGGAGCTGTGTGAAATCATAGAATGGAGGTTTGTGAAGTCACAGAATTGAGGTTTGTGCACTCAGAATGGAGTTGTGTGAAGTCACAGAATGGATGTGTGAGAAGTTACAGCATGGAGGTATGTGAAATCATAGAATGGAAGTGTGTGAAGTCAGATTGGAGGTTTGTGAAGTCACAGAATGAAGGTGTGTGAAGTCATAGAATGGAGGTCTGTGAAGACACAGAAGGGAGGTGTGTGAAGTCACATAATGGAGGTGTGTGAAGTCAAAATGGAGGTGTGTGACGTCATAAACTGGAGGTGTGTGAAGTCATAGAATGGAGGTGTGTGAAATTATAGAATGGAGGTTTGTGAAGTCGCAGAATGCTGTTGTGTGACGTCACAGAATGGAGGTTTGTAAAGTCATAGAATGGAGCTATGTGAAGTCAAATTGGAGGGGTGTGAAGTCGGAGAATAGAGGTGTGTGAAGTCACAGAATGGAGCTGTGTGAAGTCATAGAATGGAGGTGTGTGAAGTCACAGAATGGACGGGTATGAAGTCATAGAATGGAGGTGTGTGATGTCACAGAATTGAGGTGTTTGAAGTCATATATTTTAATGTGTGTGAAGTCAAAATGGATTTGTGAAATCATAGAATAGAGGTGTGTGAAGTCATAGAATGGAGTTGTGTGAAGTCATAGAATGTAGGTGTGTGAAGTCACAGAATGGAGGTGTGTGAAGTCACAGAATGTAGGTGTGTGAAGTCATAGAATGGAAGTGTGTAAAGTCATAGAATGGAGGTGCGTGAAGTCAGAATGGAGGTGTGTGAAGTCAATGAATGGAGGTGTGTGAACTCAGAATTGAGGTGTGTGAAGTCACAGAATGGAGGTGTGTGAAGTCATAGAATGGATGATTCTGAAATAAGATTGAAGGTGTGTGAAGTCATAGAATATAGGTTTGTGAAGACAAAATTGTGGTGTGTGAACTCATAGAATGGATGTTTCTGAACTCATAGAATGGAGTTGTGTGAAGTCGTGGAATGGAGGTGTGTGAAGTCAAAGAATGGAGGTGTGTGAAGTCAAACAATGGTGGTGTGTGAAGTTACAGAATGGAGGTGTGTGCAGTCCTAGAATGGAAGTGTGTCAAGTCAAAACGGAGGTGTATGAAGTCAAAGAATGGAGGTGTGTGAAGTCACAGAATGGAGGTGTGTGAAATCAAAATGGTGGTGTGTGAAGTCACAAATGGAGGTGTGTGAAGTCACAGAATGTAGGTGTGTGAAGTCAAAATGGAGGTGTGTGAAGTCAAAGAATGGAGGTTTGTGAACTCATAGAATGGAGGTGTGTGAAGTCATAGAATGGATGTGTGTGAAGTCATGGAATGGAGGTGTGTGAAGTCAAAGAATGGAGGTGTGTGAAGTCATAGAAAGGAGGTCTGTGAAGTCATAGAATGGAGCAGTGTGAAGTCATAGAGTGCAGGTGAGTTAAGTCACTGATTCGAGGTCTGTGAAGTCATAGAATGGAGGTGTGTGAAGTCACAGAATGGAGGTGTGTGAAGTCATAGAATGGAGGTTTGTGAAGTCACAGAATGGAGGTGTTTGAAATCATAGAATGGAGGTGTGTGAAGTTATAGAATGGATGTTTGTAAAGTAAGAATGAAGTTCTGTGAAGTCATAGAATGGAGGTGTGTGACGTCAAAGAATGGAGGTGTGTGAAATCATAGAATGGAGGTGTGTAAACTCAGAATGGAGGTGTGGGAAGTCAAAGAATGGAGGTGTGTGAAGTCATAGAATGGAGGTGTGTGAAGTCACAGAATGGAGGTGTGTGAAGTCATAGAATGGAGGTGTGTGAAGTCATAGAATGGAGGTGTGTGATATCATATAATGGAGGTGTGTAAAGTCACAGAATGGAGGTGTGTGAAGTCAGAATGGACGTGTGAAGTCATAGAATAGAGGTGGGTGAAGTCATAGAAAGGAGGTGTGGGACGTCAGAGAATGGAGTAGTGTGAAGTCATAGAGTGGAGGCGAGTGAAGTCACAGATTCGAGGTCTGTGAAGTCATAGAATGGAGGAGTGTGAAGTCAGAACGGAGGTGTGAGAAGTCATAGAATGGAGGTGTGTGAACTCATAGAATAGAGGTGTGTGACGTCACAATGGAAGTGTGTGAATTCATAGTATGGAGGTGTGTGAAGTCACAGAATGGAGGTGTATGAAGTCAGAATGGAGGTGGGTAGTCCTAGATTGGAGGTGGGTGACGTCATAGAAAGGAGGTGTGGTAAGTCATAGAATGGAGGAGTGTGAAGTCATAGAGTGCAGGTGAGTGAAGCACAGATTCTAGGTCTGTGAAGTCATAGAATGGAGGTGTGTGATGTCAGAATGGAGGTGTGTGAAGTCATAGATGGAGTTGAGTGAAGTCGTAGTGTGGAGGTGTGTGAAACCATAGAATGGAGTTTTGTGAAGTCACAGAATGGAGCTGTGTGAATTCAGAATGGAGGTGTGTGAAGTAATAGAATGGCGGTGTGTGAAGTCAGAATGGAGGTGTGTGAACTCATAGAATGGAGGTGTGTGACGTCACAATGGAAGTGTGTGAAGTCATAGAATGGAGGTGTGTGAAGTCACAGAATGGAGGTGTGTGAAGTCATAGAATGGAGGTGTGTGAAGTCAGAATGGAGGTGTGTGAACTCACAGAATGGAGGTGTGTGAAGTCATAGAATGGAGGTGTGTGAAGTCATAGAATGTAAGTTTGTAAAGTAAGAAGAAGGTGTGTGAAGTCATAGAATGTAGGTGTGTGAAGTCACAGAATGGAGGTGTGTGAAGTCATAGAATGGAGGTGTGTGAATTCATAGAATGGAGGTGTGTGAAGTCATATAATGGAGGTGTGTGAAGTGACAGAATGGAGGTGTGTGAAGTCAGAATGGAGGTGTGAAGTCATAGAATGGAGGTGGGTGAAGTCATAGAATGGAGGTGTGTGAAGTCATAGAATGGAGTTGTGTGAAGTCAGAATGGAGGTGTGTGAACTCACAGAATGGAGGTGTGTGAAGTCATAGAATGGAGGTGTGTGAAGTCATAGAATGTATGTTTGTGAAGTAAGAAGAAGGAGTGTGAAGTCATAGAATGGAGGTGTGTGAAGTCACAGAATGGAGGTGTGTGAAGTCATAGAATGGAGGTGTGTGAATTCATAGAATGGAGGTGTGTGAAGTCATATATTGGAGGTGTGTGAAGTGAAAGAATGGAGGTGTGTGAAGTCAGAATGGAGGTGTGAAGTCATAGAATGGAGGTGGGTGAAGTCATAGAATGGAGGTGTGTGAAATCATAGAATGGAGGTGTGTGAAATCACATAATGGAGGTGTGGGAAGTCACAGAATGGAGGTGTGTGACGTCACAGAATGGAGGTGTGTGAAGTCAGAATGGAGGTGTGTAAAGTCATAGAATTGAGGTGTGTGAAGTCATAGCATGGAAGTGTGTGAAGTCATAGAATGGAGGTCTGTGAAGTCACCTAATGGAAGGTATGAACTCATAGAATGGAGGTGTGTGAAGTCACAGAATTGAGGTGTTTGAAGTCATATATTGGAGGTGTGTGAAGTCAAATGGATGTGTGAAATCATAGAATGGAGGTGTGTGAAATCATAGAATGAGGGTGTGTGAGGTCATAGAATGGAGGTGTGTGAAGTCACAGAATGGAGGTGTGTGAAGTCATAAAATGGAGGTGGGAGAAGTCATAGAAAGGAGGTGTGGGAAGTCATAGATTGGAGGAGTGTGAAGTCCTAGAGTGGAGGTGAGTGAAGTCACATATTCGAGGTCTGTGAAGTCATAGAATGGAGGTGTCTGAAGTCAGAATGCAGGTGTGTGAAGTCATAGAATGGAGGTGTGTGAACTCAAAGAATGGAGGTGTGTGACGTCACAAAGGAAGTGTGTGAAGTCATAGAATGGAGGTGTGTGAAGTCACAGAATGGAGGTGTGAGAAACCAATATGTAGGTGTGTGACGTCATAAAATGGAGGTGTGTGAAGTCATAGAATGGAGGTGTGTGAAATCATAGAATGGAGGTTTGTGAAGTCACAGAGCGGAGGTGTGTGAACTCAGAGTGGAGGTGTGTGAAGTCACAGAATGAAGGTGTGTGAAGTCATAGCATGGAGGTATGTGAAATCATAGAATGGAAGTGTGTGAAGTCATAGAATGCAGGTATGTGAAGTCACAGAATGAAGGTGTGTGAAGTCATAGAATGGAGGTGTGTGAAGTCACAGAAGGGATGTGTGTGAAGTCACATAATGGAGGTGTGTGAAGTCAAAATAGAGGTGTGTGACGTCATAAACTGGAGGTGTGTGAAGTCACACAATTGAGGTGTGAGAAATCATAGAATGGAGGTTTGTGAAGTCACAGAGTGGAGGTGTGTGAAGTCACAGAATGGAGGTCTGTGAGGTCATAGAATGGAGTTATATGAAGTCAATTTGGAGGGGTGTGAAGTCGGATAATGGAGGTGTGTGAAGTCACAGAATGGAGGTGGGTGAAGTCACAGAAAGGAGGTGTGTGAAGTCATAGAATGGAGGTGTGTGAAGTCAGAGAATGGACGGGTATGAAGTCATATATTTTAGGTGTGTGAAGTAAAAATGGATGTGTGAAATCATAGAATGGAGGTGTGTGAAGTCATAGAATGGATGTTTCTGAATTAAGAATGAAGGTGTGAGAAGTCATAGAATGGAGGTGTGTGAAGACAAAATTTTGGTGTTGAACTCATAGAATGGATGTTTATGAACTAATAGAATGGAGGTGTTAGAAGTCGTGGAATGGAGGTGTGTGAAGTCAAAGAATGGAGGTGTGTGAAGTCAAACAATGGTGGTGTGTGAATTCACAGAATGGAGGTGTGTGAAGTCACAGAATGGAAGTGTGTGAAGTCAAAACGGAGGTGTGTGATGTCAAAGAATGGAGGTGTGTGAAGTCACAGAATGGTGGTGTGTGAAATCAAAATGGTGGTGTGTGAAGTCACAAATGGAGGGGTGTGAAGTCACAGAATGTAGGCGTGTGAAGTCAAAATGGAGGTGTGTGAAGTCAAAGAATGGAGGTGTGTGAACTCATAGAATGGAGGTGTGTGAAGTCATGGAATGGTGGTTTGTGAAGTCAAACATTGGAAGTGTGGGAAGTTACAGAAAGAAGATGTGTGAAGTCATACAATGCAGGTGTGTGAAGTCACAGATTCGAGGTCTGTGAAGTCATAGAATGGAGGTGTGTGAAGTCATAGAGTGCAGGTGAGTGAAGTCACAGATTCGAGGTCTGTGAAGTCATAGAATGGAGGTGTGTGATGTCAGAATGAAGGTGTGTGAAGTCATAGATGCAGGTGTGTGAAGTTAGAATGCATGTGTGGGAAGTCATAGAATGGAGGTGTGTGAAGTCATAGAATGGTGGTGTGTGAAGTCATAGAGTGGAATTGTGTGAAGTCATAGAATGGAGGTGTGTGATGTCATACAATGGAAGTGTGTGAAGTCATAGAATGGAGGTGGATGAAGTCACAGAAGGAAGGTGTGTGAAATCACAGAATTGAGGTGTGTGAAGTCACAGAATGGAGGTGTGTGAAGTCACAGAATGGAGGTGTGTGAAGTCACAGAATGGAGATGTGTGAAGTCAAAAAGGTGGTGTGAGAAGTCACAAATGTAAGTGTGTGAAGTCACAGAATGGAGGTGTGAATTCAAAATGGTTGTGTGTGAATTCAAAGAATGTAGGTGTGTGAAGGCATCGAATGGATGTGTGTGAAGTCACAGAATGGAGGTGTGTGAAGTCAGAATAGAGGTGTGCGAAATCATAGAATGGAGGTGTGTGAAGTCAGAATGGAGGTGTGTGAAGTCAAAGAACGGAGGTGTGTGACGTCAGAATAGAGGTGTGTGAAGTCATAGAATGGAGGTGTGTGAAGTAACAGAATGGAGGTGTGGAAAGTCACAGAATGGAGGTGTGTGAAGTCACAGAATGGAGGTGTGTGAACTCAGAATGGAAGTATGTAAAGTCACAGAATGGAGGTGTATGAAGTCATAGAATGGAAGTTTGTGAAGTCATAGAATGGAGGTGTGTGAAGTAACAGAATGGATGGTATGAACTCATAGAATGGAGGAGTGTGAAGTCACAGAATTGAGGTGTTTGAAGTCATATATTGGAAGTGTGTGAAGTCAAAATGGATGTGTAAATTCATAGAATGGAGGTGTGTGCAACCACAGAATGAGGGTGTGTTAGGTCATATAATGGAGGTGTGTGAAGTCACAGAATGGAGGTGTGTGAAGTCATAGAATGGAGGTGTGTGAAGTCATATAATGGAGGTGTGTGAAGTCACAGAATGGAGGTGTGTGAAGTCATAGAATGGAGGTGTGTTAAGTCATAGAATGGAAGTGTGTGAAGTCACAGAATGGAGGTGTGTGAAGTCAGAATGGAGGTGTGTGAAGTCACCGAATGGAGTTGTGTGAACTGAGAATGGAGGTGTGTGAAGTCACAGAATGGAGGTTTGTGATGTCATAGAATGGAGTTGTGTGAAGTCATAGAACTGATGTTTGTGAAGTAAGAATGAAGGTGTGTGAAGTCATAGAAAGGAGGTGTGTGAACACATAGAATGGAGGTGTGCCAATTCACAGAATGAAGTTGTGTGAAGTCAGAATGGAGGTGTGTAGTCATAGACTGGAGGTGGTGAAGTCATAGAAAAGAGGTGTGGAAAGTCATAGAAAGGAGGAGTGTGAAGTCATAGAGTGCAGGTGAGTGAAGTCACAGATTCGAGGTCTGTGAAGTCATAGAATGGAGGTGTGTGATGTCAGAATGAAGGTGTGTGAAGTCATAGATGCAGGTGTGTGAAGTTAGAATGCATGTGTGGGAAGTCATAGAATGGAGGTGTGTGAAGTCATAGAATGGTGGTGTGTGAAGTCATAGAGTGGAAGTGTGTGAAGTCATAGAATGGAGGTGTGTGATGTCATACAATGGAAGTGTGTGAAGTCATAGAATGGAGGTGGGTGAAGTCACAGAAGGAAGGTGTGTGAAATCACAGAATGGAGGTGTGTGAAGTCACAGAATGGAGGTGTGTGAAGTCACAGATTGGAGGTGTGTGAAGTCACAGAATGGAGATGTGTGAAGTCAAAAAGTGGTGTGAGAAGTCACAAATGTAAGTGTGTGAAGTCACAGAATGGAGGTGTGAATTCAAAATGGTTGTGTGTGAATTCAAAGAATGTAGGTGTGTGAAGTCATCGAATGGAGGTGTGTGAAGTCACAGAATGGAGGTGTGTGAAGTCAGAATAGAGGTGTGCGAAGTCATAGAATGGAGGTGTGTGAAGTCAGAATGGAGGTGTGTGAAGTCATAGAACGGAGGTGTGTGACGTCAGAATAGAGGTGTGTGAAGTCATAGAATGGAGGTGTGTGAAGTAACAGAATGGAGGTGTGGGAAGTCACAGAATGGAGGTGTGTGAAGTCACAGAATGGAGGTGTGTGAACTCAGAATGGAAGTATGTAAAGTCACAGAATGGAGGTGTATGAAGTCATAGAATGGAAGTGTGTGAAGTCATAGAATGGAGGTGTGTGAAGTAACAGAATGGATGGTATGAACTCATAGAATGGAGGAGTGTGAAGTCACAGAATTGAGGTGTTTGAAGTCATATATTGGAGGTGTGTGAAGTCAAAATGGATGTGTAAATTCATAGAATGGAGGTGTGTGCAACCATAGAATGAGGGTGTGTTAGGTCATATAATGGAGGTGTGTGAAGTCATAAAATAGAGGTTGGTGAAGTCATAGAAAGAGATGTGGGAAGTCATAGAATGGAGGAGTGTGAAGTCCTAGAGTGGAGGTGAGTGAAGTCACATATTCCAGGTCTGTTAAGTCATAGAATGGAGGTGTGTGAAGTCAGAATGGAGGTGTGTGAAGTCATAGAATGTTGGTGTGTGAACTCATAGAATGGAGGTGTGTGACGTCACAAAGGAAGTGTGTGAAGTCATAGAATGGAGGTGTGTGAAGTCACAGGATGAAGGTGTGTGAAGTCAAAATGGAGGTGTGTAACGTCATAAAATGTAGGTGTGTGAAGTCATAGATTGGAGGTGTGTGAAATCATAGAATGGAGGTTTGTGAAGTCACAGAATCGAGGTGTGTGAAGTCATAGAATGGAGGTATGTGAAGTCAAATTGGAGGGGTGTGAAGTCGGAGAATGGAGGTGTGGGAAGTCACAGAATGGAGGTGGGTGAAGTCACAGAATGGAGGTGTGTGAAGTCAAAGAATGGAGGTGTGTGAAGTCACAGAATGGACGGGTATGATTTCATATGAATGGAGGTGTGTGAAGTCACAGAATTGAGGTGTTTGAAGTTATATATTGGAGGTGTGTGAAGTCAAAATGGATGTGTGAAGTGATAGAATGGAGGTGTGTGAAGTCGGAGAATGGAGGTGTATGAAGTCACAGAATGGAGCTGTGTGATGTCACAGAATGGAGGTGTGTGAAGTCATCGTATGAAGGTATGTGAAATCATAGAATGGAAGTGTGTGAAGTCATAGAATGGAGGTGTGCGAAGTCATACAATGAAGGTGTGTGAAGTCATAGAATGGAGGTGTGTGAAGTCATAGAATGTATGTTTGTGAAGTAAGAATGAAGGTGTGTGAAGTCATAGAATGGAGGTGTGTGAAGTCACAGAATGGAGGTGTGTGAAGTCACAGAATGGAGGTGTGTGAAGTCATAGAACGGAGCTGTGTGACGTCATATAATGGAGTTGTGTGAAGTCACATAATGGAGGTGTGTGAAGTCAGAATGGAGGTGTGAAGTCATAGAAAGGAGTTGTGGGAAGTCATAGAATGGAGGAGTGTGAAGTCATAGATTGGAGGTGAGTGAAGTCACAGATTCGAGTTCTGTGAAGTCATAGAATGGAGGTGTGTGAAGTCGAATGAAGGTGTGTGAAGTCAAAGAATGTAGGTGTGTGAACTTATAGAATGGAGGTGTGTGACGTCCGAATGGAAGTGTGTGAAGTCACAGAATGGCAGTGTGTGAAGTCAAAATGGAGGTGTGTGACGTCCTAAAATGGAGGTGTGAGAAGTCATAGAATGGAGGTGTGTGAAATCATAGAATAGAGGTTTGTGAAGTCACAGAATGGAGGTGTGTGAACTCAGAATGGAGGTGTGTGAAGGCACAGAATGGAGGTGTGTGAAGTCATCGTATGAAGGTATGTGAAATCATAGAATGGAAGTGTGTGAAGTCATAGAATGGAGGTGTGCGAAGTCATACAATGAAGGTGTGTGAAGTCATAGAATGGAGGTATGTGAAGTCACAGAAGAGAGGTGTGTGAAGTCACATAATGAAGGTGTGAGAAGTCAAAATAAAGGTGTGTGACGTCATAAAATGGAGGTGTGTGAAATCATAGATTGGAGGTGTGTGAAATCATAGAATGTAGGTTTGTGAAGTCACAGAATGGAGGTGTGTGAAGTCACAGAATGGAGGTTTGTGAAGTCATAGAATGGAGGTAGGTGAAGTCACAGAATGGAGGTGTGTGAAGTCATAGAATGGAGGTGTGTGAAGTCACAGAATGGAGGTGTGTGAAGTCATAGAATGGAGGTGTGTGAACTCAGAATGGAGATGTGTGAAGTCACAGAATGGAGTTGTGTGAAGTCATAGAATGGAGGTGTGTGAATTCAGAATGGAGGTGTGTGAAATCACAGAATGGAGGTGTGTGAATACATAGAATGGAGGTGTGACATCTCAGAATGGAGGTGTGTGAAATCGCAGAATGGAGGTGTGTGAGGTCACAGAATGGAGGTGTGTGAACTCACAATGCAGGTGTGTGAAGTCATAGTTTGGAGGTGTGTGAAATCATAGAATGGAGGTTTGTGAAGTCACAGAATGGAGGTGTGTGAAGTCACAGAATGGAGGTGTGTGAAGTCATAGCATTGAGGTATGTGAAGTCAAATTGGAGGGGTGTGAAGTCGGAGAATGGAGGTGTGGGAAGTCACAGAATGGAGGTGGGTGAAGTCACAGAAGCGAGGTGTGTGAAGTCAAAGAATGGAGGTGTGTGAAGTCACAGAATGGATGTGTGTGAAGTCAGAATGGAGGTGTGAATTCATAGAATGGAGGTGGGTGAAGTCATAGAATGGAGGTGTGTGAAATCATAGAATGGAGGTGTGTGAAGTCACATAATGGAGGTGTGGGAAGTCACAGTGTGGAGGTGTGTGACGTCACAGAATGGAGGTGTGTGAAGTCAGACTGGAGGTGTGTAAAGTCACAGAATGGAGGTGTGTGAAGTCATAGAATTGAAGTCTGTGAAGTCATAGAATGGAGGTGTGTGAAGTCACAGAATGGACGGTATGAAGTCATAGAATGGAGGTGTGTGAAGTCACAGAATTGAGGTGTTTGAAGTCATATATTGGAGGTGTGTGAAGTCAAAATGGGTGTGTGAAGTCATAGAATGGAGGTGTGTGAAATCACAGAATGAGGGTGTGTGAGGTCATAGAATGGAGGTGTGTGAAGTCACAGAATGGAGGTGTTTGAAGTCATAAAATGGAGGTGGGTGAAGTCATAGAAAGAGATGTGGGAAGTCATAGAATGGAGGAGTGTGAAGTCCTAGAGTGGAGGTGAGTGAAGTCACATATTCGAGGTCTGTGAAGTCATAGAATGGAGGTGTGTGAATTCAGAATGGAGGTGTGTGAAGTCATAGAATGGAGGTGTGTGAACTCATAGAATGGAGGTGTGTGACGTCACAAAGGAAGTGTGTGAAGTCATAGAATGGAGGTGTGTGAAGTCACAGAATGGAGGTGTGAGAAGTCAAAATGGAGGTGTGTGACGTCATAAAACGGAGGTGTGAGAAGTCATAGAATGGATCTGTGTGAAATCATAGAATGGAGGTTCGTGAAATCACAGAATGGAGGTGTGTGAACTCAGAGTGGAGGTGTGTGAAGTCACAGAATAGAGGTGTGAGAAGTTACAGCATGGAGGTATGTGAAATCATAGAATGGAAGTGTGTGAAGTCATAGAATGGAGGTGTGTGAAGTCACAGAATGAAGGTGTGTGAAGTCATAAAATGGAGGAGTGTGAAGACACAGAAGATAAGTGTGTGAAGTCAAAATGGAGGTGTGTGACGTCATAAACTGGAGGTGTGTGAAGTCATAGCATGGAGGTGTGTGAAATTATAGAATGGAGGTTTGTGAAGTCACAGAATGGAGTTGTGTGACATCACAGAATGGAGGTTTGTGAAGTCATAGAATGGAGGTATGTGAAGTCTATTTTGAGGGGTGTGAAGTCGGAGAATGGAGGTGTGTCAAGTCACAGAATGGAGGTGTGTGAAGTCACAGAATGGAGGTGTGTGAAGTCATAGAATGGAAGTGTGTAAAGTCATAGAATGGAGGTGCGTGAAGTCAGAATGGAGGTGTGTGAAGTCAATGAATGGAGGTGTGTGAACTCAGAATGGAGGAGTGTGAAGTCACAGAATGGAGGTTTTTGAAGTCATAGAATGGAGGTGTGTGAAGTCATAGAATGGATGTTTCTGAATTAAGAATGAAGGTGTGTGAAGTCATAGAATGGAGGTGTGTGAAGACAAAATTGTGATGTGTGAACTCATAGAATGGATGTTTCTGAACTCATAGAATGGAGTTGTGTGAAGTCGTGGAATGGAGGTGTGTGAAGTCAAAGAATGGAGGTGTATAAAGTCAAACAATGCTGGTGTGTGAAGTCACAGAATTGAGTTGTGTGAAGTCCCAGAATGGAAGTGTTTGAAGTCAAAACGGAGGTGTGTGAAGTCAAAGAATGGAGGTGTGCGAAGTCACAGAATGGAGGTGTGTGAAATCAAAAAGGTGGTGTGTGAAGTCACGAATGGAGGTGTGTGAAGTCACAGAATGTAGGTGTGTGAAGTCAAAATGGAGGTGTGTGAAGTCAAAGAATGGAGGTGTGTGAACTCATAGAATGGAGTTGTGTGAAGTCATAGAATGGATGTGTGTGAAGTCATGGAATGGAGGTGTGTGAAGTCAAAGAATGGAGGTGTGTGAAGTCATAGAAAGGAGGTCTGTGAAGTCATAGAATGGAGAAGTATGAAGTCATTGCGTGCAGGTGAGTTAAGTCACAGATTCGAGGTCTGTGAAGTCATAGAATGGAGGTGTGTGATGTCAGAATGCAGGTATGTGAAGTCATAGATGGAGTTGTGTGAAGTCATAGTATGGAGGTGTTTGAAATCATAGAATGGAGTTTTGAGAAGTCACAGAATGGAGCTGTGTGAATTCAGAATTGAGGTGTGTGAAGTCACAGAATGGAGCTGTGTGAATTCAGAATGGAGGTGTGTGAAGTCATAGAATGGAGGTGTGTGAAGTCACAGAATGGAGGTGTGTGAAGTCACAGAATGGGGGTGTTTGAAGTCATAGAATGGAGGTGTGTGAAGTTATAGAATGGATGTTTGTAAAGTAAGAATGAAGTTGTGTGAAGTCATAGAATGGAGGTGTGTGACGTCAAAGAATGAAGGTGTGTGAAATCATAGAATGGAGGTGTGTAAACTCAGAATGGAGGTGTGGGAAGTCAAAGAATGGAGGTGTGTGAAGTCACAGAATGGAGGTGTGTGAAGTCACAGAATGCAGGTGTGTGAAGTCATAGAATGGAGGTGTGTGTAGTCATAGAATGGAGGTGTGTGATATCATATAATGGAGGTGTGTGAAGTCACAGAATGGAGGTGTGTGAAGTCAGAATGGAGGTGTGAAGTCATAGAATAGAGGTGGGTGAAGGCATAGAAAGGAGGTGTGGGAAGTCAGAGAATGGAGGAGTGTGAAGTCATACAGTAGAGGTGAGTGAAGTCACAGATTCGAGGTCTGTGAAGTCATAGAATGGAGGTGTGTGAAGTCAGAATGGAGGTGTGTAAAGTCACCGAATGGAGGTGTGTGAACTCATAGAATAGAGGTGTGTGATGTCACAATGGATGTGTGTGAATTCCTAGTATGGAGGTGTGTGAAGTCAGAGAATGGAGGTGTGTGAAGTCAAAATGGAGGTGTGTGATGTCCTAAAATGGAGGTGTGTGAAGTCATAGAATGGAGGTGTGTGAAATCATAGAATGAAGGTTTGTGAAGTCACAGAATTGAGGTGTGTGAAGTCATAGAATGGAGGTGTGTGAAGTCACAGAATGGAGGTGTGTGAAGTCATAGCATGGAGGTATGTGAAATCATGGAATGGAAGTGTGTGAAGTCAAAGAATGGAGGTGTGTGAAGTCACAGAATGGAGGTGTGTGAAGTCAGAATGAAGGTGTGTGAAGTCACAGAATGGAGGTGTGTGGAGTCACAGAATGGATGTTTGTGAAGTAAGAATGAAGGTGTTTGAAGTCATAGAGTGGAGGTGTGTGAAGTCACAGAATGGAGGTGTGTGAAGTCATAGAATTGAGGTGTATGAAGTCACAGAAGCGAGGTGTGTGGAGTCACACAATGGAGGTGTGTGAAGTCAAAATGGTGGTGTGTGACGTCATAAAATGTAGGTGTGTGAAGTCATAGTTTGGAGGTGTGTGAAATCATAGAATGGAGGTTTGTGAAGTCACAGAATGGAGGTGTGTGAAGTCACAGAATGGAGGTGTGTGAAGTCATAGAATGGAGGTATGTGAAGTCAAATTGGAGGGGTGTGAAGTCGGAGAATGGAGGTGTGGGAAGTCACAGAATGGATGTGGGTGAAGTCACAGAATGGAGGTGTGTGAAGTCAAAGAATGGAGGTGTGTGAAGTCACAGAATGGACGGGTATGATTTCATAGAATGGAGGTGTGTGAAGTCACAGAATTGAGGTGTTTGAAGTTATATATTGGAGGTGTGTGAAGTCAAAATGGATGTGTGAAGTCATAGAATGGAGGTGTGTGAAGTCGGAGAATGGAGGTGTGTGAAGTCATAGAATGGAGGTGTGTTAAGTCATAGAATGGAGGTGTGTGAAGTCATAGAATGTATGTTTGTGAAGTAAGAATGAAGGTGTGTGAAGTCATAGAATGGCGGTGTGTGAAGTCATAGAATGGAGGTGTGTGACGTCAGAATGGAGGTGTGTGAACTCACAGAATTGAGGTTTGTGAACACAGAAAGGAGGTGTGTGAAGTCAAAAATGTAGGTGTGTGAAGTCATAGAATGGAGGTGTGTGAAGTCATAGAATGGAGGTGTGTGAAGTCACAGAATGGAGGTGTGTGAAGTCATAGAATGGAGGTGTGTGAAGACATAGAATGGAGGTGTGTGAAGTCATATAATGGAGGTGTGTGAAGTCACAGAATGGATGTGTGTGAAGTCAGAATTGA
Organism: Megascapheus bottae; assembly: GCA_024803745.1. Taxonomy (NCBI): domain Eukaryota; kingdom Metazoa; phylum Chordata; class Mammalia; order Rodentia; family Geomyidae; genus Megascapheus; species Megascapheus bottae. The sequence continues at coordinate 78,513 of JANJXV010001169.1, read as the reverse complement.
GGTGTGAAGTCATAGAATGGAGGTGGGTGAAGACATCGAATGGAGGTGTGTGAAATCATAGACTGGAGGTGTGTGAAGTCACAGAATGGAGGTGTGGGAAGTCACAGTATGGAGGTGTGTGACGTCACAGAATGTAGGTGTGTGAAGTCAGAATGGAGGTGTGTAAAGTCACAGAATGCAGGTGTGTGAACTCATAGAATTGAAGTGTGTGAAGTCATAGAATGAAGGTGTGTGAAGTCACAGAATGGACGGTATGAATTCATAGAATGGAGGTGAGTTAAGTCACAGATTTGAGGTGTTTGAAGTCATATATTGGAGGTGTGTGAAGTCAAAATGGGTGTGTGAAGTCATAGAATGGAGGTGTGTGAAATCACCGAATGAGGGTGTGTGAGGTCATAGAATGGAGGTGTGTGAAGTCACAGAATGGAGGTGTGTGAAGTCATAAAATAGAGGTTGGTGAAGTCATAGAAAGAGATGTGGGAAGTCATAGAATGGAGGAGTGTGAGTCCTAGAGTGGAGGTGAGTGAAGTCACATATTCGAGGTCTGTTAAGTCATAGAATGGAGGTGTGTGAAGTCAGAATGGAGGTGTGTGAAGTCATAGAATGGAGGTGTGTGAACTCATAGAATGGAGGTGTGTGACGTCACAAAGGAAGTGGGTAAAGTCTTAGAATGGAGGTGTGTGAAGTCACAGAATGGAGGTGTGAGAAGTCAAAATGGAGGTGTGTGACGTCATAAAATGGAGGTGTGTGAAGTCATAGAATGGAGCTGTGTGAAATCATAGAATGTAGGTTTGTGAAGTCACAGAATGGAGGTGTGAGAAGTTACAGCATGGAGGTATGTGAAATCATAGAATGGAAGTGTGTATAGTCATAGAATGGAGGTGTGTGAAGTCACAGAATGAAGGTGTGTGAAGTCATAGAATGGAGGTGTGTGAAGACACAGAAGGGAGGTGTGTGAATTCACATAATGGAGGTGTGTGAAGTCAAAATGGAGGTGTGTGACGTCATAAACTGGAGGTGTGTGAAGTCATAGAATGAAGGTGTGTGTAATTATAGAATGGAGGTTTGTGAAGTCACAGAATGGAGTTGTGTGACGTCACAGAATTGAGGTTTGTGAAGTCATAGATGGAGTTATGTGAAGTCAAATTGGAGGGGTGTGAAGTCAGAGAATAGAGGTGTGTGAAGTCACAGAATGGAGGTGGGTGAAGTCACAGAATGGAGGTGTGTGAATTCAGAATGGAGGTGTGTGAAGTCATAGAATGGAGGTGTGTGAAGTCACAGAATGGAGGTGTGTGAAGTCACAGAATGGGGGTGTTTGACGTCATAGAATGGAGGTGTGTGAAGTTATAGAATGGATGTTTGTAAAGTAAGAATGAAGTTGTGTGAAGTCATAGAATGGAGGTGTGTGACGTCAAAGAATGAAGGTGTGTGAAATCATAGAATGGAGGTGTGTAAACTCAGAATGGAGGTGTGGGAAGTCAAAGAATGGAGGTGTGTGAAGTCACAGAATGGAGGTGTGTGAAGTCACAGAATGCAGGTGTGTGAAGTCATAGAATGGAGGTGTGTGTAGTCATAGAATGGAGGTGTGTGATATCATATAATGGAGGTGTGTGAAGTCACGGAATGGAGGTGTGTGAAGTCAGAATGGAGGTGTGAAGTCATAGAATAGAGGTGGGTGAAGGCATAGAAAGGAGGTGTGGGAAGTCAGAGAATGGAGGAGTGTGAAGTCATACAGTAGAGGTGAGTGAAGTCACAGATTCGAGGTCTGTGAAGTCATAGAATGGAGGTGTGTGAAGTCAGAATGGAGGTGTGTAAAGTCACCGAATGGAGGTGTGTGAACTCATAGAATAGAGGTGTGTGATGTCACAATGGATGTGTGTGAATTCCTAGTATGGAGGTGTGTGAAGTCAGAGAATGGAGGTGTGTGAAGTCAAAATGGAGGTGTGTGATGTCCTAAAATGGAGGTGTGTGAAGTCATAGAATGGAGGTGTGTGAAATCATAGAATGAAGGTTTGTGAAGTCACAGAATTGAGGTGTGTGAAGTCATAGAATGGAGGTGTGTGAAGTCACAGAATGGAGGTGTGTGAAGTCATAGCATGGAGGTATGTGAAATCATGGAATGGAAGTGTGTGAAGTCAAAGAATGGAGGTGTGTGAAGTCACAGAATGGAGGTGTGTGAAGTCAGAATGAAGGTGTGTGAAGTCACAGAATGGAGGTGTGTGGAGTCACAGAATGGATGTTTGTGAAGTAAGAATGAAGGTGTTTGAAGTCATAGAGTGGAGGTGTGTGAAGTCACAGAATGGAGGTGTGTGAAGTCATAGAATTGAGGTGTATGAAGTCACAGAAGCGAGGTGTGTGGAGTCACACAATGGAGGTGTGTGAAGTCAAAATGGTGGTGTGTGACGTCATAAAATGTAGGTGTGTGAAGTCATAGTTTGGAGGTGTGTGAAATCATAGAATGGAGGTTTGTGAAGTCACAGAATGGAGGTGTGTGAAGTCACAGAATGGAGGTGTGTGAAGTCATAGAATGGAGGTATGTGAAGTCAAATTGGAGGGGTGTGAAGTCGGAGAATGGAGGTGTGGGAAGTCACAGAATGGATGTGGGTGAAGTCACAGAATGGAGGTGTGTGAAGTCAAAGAATGGAGGTGTGTGAAGTCACAGAATGGACGGGTATGATTTCATAGAATGGAGGTGTGTGAAGTCACAGAATTGAGGTGTTTGAAGTTATATATTGGAGGTGTGTGAAGTCAAAATGGATGTGTGAAGTCATAGAATGGAGGTGTGTGAAGTCGGAGAATGGAGGTGTGTGAAGTCATAGAATGGAGGTGTGTTAAGTCATAGAATGGAGGTGTGTGAAGTCATAGAATGTATGTTTGTGAAGTAAGAATGAAGGTGTGTGAAGTCATAGAATGGCGGTGTGTGAAGTCATAGAATGGAGGTGTGTGACGTCAGAATGGAGGTGTGTGAACTCACAGAATTGAGGTTTGTGAACACAGAAAGGAGGTGTGTGAAGTCAAAAATGTAGGTGTGTGAAGTCATAGAATGGAGGTGTGTGAAGTCATAGAATGGAGGTGTGTGAAGTCACAGAATGGAGGTGTGTGAAGTCATAGAATGGAGGTGTCTGAAGACATAGAATGGAGGTGTGTGAAGTCATATAATGGAGGTGTGTGAAGTCACAGAATGGATGTGTGTGAAGTCAGAATTGAGGTGTGAAGTCATAGAATGGAGGTGGGTGAAGACATTGAATGGAGGTGTGTGAAATCATAGACTGGAGGTGTGTGAAGTCACAGAATGGAGGTGTGGGAAGTCACAGTATGGAGGTGTGTGACGTCACAGAATGTAGGTGTGTGAAGTCAGAATGGAGGTGTGTAAAGTCACAGAATGCAGGTGTGTGAACTCATAGAATTGAAGTGTGTGAAGTCATAGAATGAAGGTGTGTGAAATCACAGAATGGACGGTATGAATTCATAGAATGGAGGTGAGTTAAGTCACAGATTTGAGGTGTTTGAAGTCATATATTGGAGGTGTGTGAAGTCAAAATGGGTGGGTGAAGTCATAGAATGGAGGTGTGTGAAATCACCGAATGAGGGTGTGTGAGGTCATAGAATGGAGGTGTGTGAAGTCACAGAATTGAGGTGTGTGAAGTCATAAAATAGAGGTTGGTGAAGTCATAGAAAGAGATGTGGGAAGTCATAGAATGGAGGAGTGTGAGTCCTAGAGTGGAGGTGAGTGAAGTCACATATTCGAGGTCTGTTAAGTCATAGAATGGAGGTGTGTGAAGTCAGAATGGAGGTGTGTGAAGTCATAGAATGGAGGTGTGTGAACTCATAGAATGGAGGTGTGTGACGTCACAAAGGAAGTGGGTAAAGTCTTAGAATGGAGGTGTGTGAAGTCACAGAATGGAGGTGTGAGAAGTCAAAATGGAGGTGTGTGACGTCATAAAATGGAGGTGTGTGAAGTCATAGAATGGAGCTGTGTGAAATCATAGAATGTAGGTTTGTGAAGTCACAGAATGGAGGTGTGAGAAGTTACAGCATGGAGGTATGTGAAATCATAGAATGGAAGTGTGTATAGTCATAGAATGGAGGTGTGTGAAGTCACAGAATGAAGGTGTGTGAAGTCATAGAATGGAGGTGTGTGAAGACACAGAAGGGAGGTGTGTGAATTCACATAATGGAGGTGTGTGAAGTCAAAATGGAGGTGTGTGACGTCATAAACTGGAGGTGTGTGAAGTCATAGAATGAAGGTGTGTGTAATTATAGAATGGAGGTTTGTGAAGTCACAGAATGGAGTTGTGTGACGTCACAGAATTGAGGTTTGTGAAGTCATAGATGGAGTTATGTGAAGTCAAATTGGAGGGGTGTGAAGTCAGAGAATAGAGGTGTGTGAAGTCACAGAATGGAGGTGGGTGAAGTCACAGAATGGAGGTGTGTGAAGTCATAGATTGGAGGTGTGTGAAGTCACAGAATGGACGGGTATGAAGTCATAGAATGGAGGTGTGTGAAGTCACAGAATTGAGGTGTTTGAAGTCATATATTTTATGTGTGTGAAGTCAAAATGGATGTGTGAAATCATAGAATAGAGGTGTGTGAAGTCATACAATGGAGGTGTGTGAAGTCATAGAATGAAGGTGTGTGAAGTCACAGAATGGAGGTGTGTGAAGTCACAGCATGGAGGTGTGTGAAGTCATAGAATGGAAGTGTGTAAAGTCATAGAATGGAGTTGCGTGAAGTCAGAATGGAGGTGTGTGAAGTCAATAAATGGAGGTGTGTGAACTCAGAATGGAGGTGTGTGAAGTCACAGAATGGAGGTTTTTGAAGTCATAGAATGGAGGTGTGTGAAGTCATAGAATGGATGTTTCTGAATTAAGAATGAACGTGTCTGAAGTCATAGAATGGAGGTGTGTGAAGACAAAATTGTGGTGTGTGAACTGATAGAATGGATGTTTCTGAACTCACAGAATGGAGTTGTGTGAAGTAGTGGAATGGAGGTGTGTGAAGTCAAAGAATGGAGGTGTGTGAAGTCAAACAATGGTGGTGCGTGAAGTCACAGAATTGAGGTATGTGAAGTCCCAGAATGGAAGTGTGTGAAGTCAAAACGGAGATGTGTGAAGTCACAGAATGGAGATGTGTGAAGTCACAGAATGTAGGTGTGTGAAGTCAAAATGGAGGTGTGTGAAGTCAAAGAATGGAGGTGTGTGAAGTCATAGAAAGGAGGTCTCTGAAGTCATAGAATGGAAGAGTGTGAAGTCATAGAGTGCAGGTGACTTAAGTCACCGATTCGAGGTCTGTGAAGTTATAGAAAGGAGGTGTGTGATGTCAGAATGCAGGTATGTGAAGTCATAGCTGGAGTTGTGTGAAGTCATAGTATGGAGGTTTGTGAAATCATAGAATGGAGTTTTGAGAAGTCACAGAATGGAGCTGTGTGAATTCAGAATGGAGGTGTGTGAAGTCACAGAATGGAGCTGTGTGAATTCAGAATGGAGGTGTGTGAAGTCACAGAATGGAGGTGTGTGAAGTCACAGAATGGAGGTGTGTGAAGTCATAGAATGAGGTTTGTGAAGTCACAGAATGGAGGTGTTTGAAGTCATAGAATGGAGGTGTGTGAAGTTATTGAATGGATGTTTGTAAAGTAAGATTGAAGTTGTGTGAAGTCATAGAATGGAGGTGTGTGAGGTCAAAGAATGGAAGTGTGTGAAATCATAGAATGGAGGTGTGTAAACTCAGTATGGAGGTGTGGGAAGTCAAAGAATGGAGGTGTGTGAAGTCATAGAATGGAGGTGTGTGAAGTCACAGAATGGAGGTGTGTGAAGTCATAGAATGGAGGTGTGTGAAGTCATAGAATGGAGGTGTGTGATATCATATAATGGAGGTGTGTGAAGTCACAAAATGGAGGTGTGTGAAGTCAGAATGGAGGTGTGAATTCATGGAATAGAGATGGGTGAAGTCATAGAAAGGAGGTGTGGGAAGTCAGAGAATGGAGGAGTGTGAAGTCATAGAGTGGAGGTGAGTGAAGTCACAGATTCGAGGTCTGTGAAGTCATAGAATGGAGGTGTGTGAACTCATAGAATGGAAGTGTGTGAAGTCATAGAATGGAGGTGTGTGAAGTCATGCAAAGAAGTTGTGTGAAGTCATAGAATGGAGGTGTGTGAATTCACAGAAGGGAGGTGTGTGGAGTCACATAATGGAGGTGTGTGAAGTCAAAATGGAGGTGTGTGACGTCATAAAATGTAGGTGTATGAAGTCATAGATTGGAGGTGTGTGAAATCATAGAATGGAGGTTTGTGAAGTCACAGAATGGAGGTGTGTGAAGTCATAGAATGGAGGTGTGTGAAGTCAAATTGGAGGGGTGTGAAGTCGGAGAATGGAGGTGTGGGAAGTCACAGAATTGAGGTGGGTGAAGTCACAGAATGGAGGTGTGTGAAGTCAAAGAATGGAGGTGTGTGAAGTCACAGAATGGATGGGTATGAATTCATAGAATGGAGGTGTGTGAAGTCACAGAATTGAGGTGTTTGAAGTTATATATTGGAGTTGTGTGAAGTAAAAATGGATGTGTTAAGTCATAGAATGGAGGTGTGTGAAGTCGGAGAATGGAGGTGTGTGAAGTCACAGAATGGAGCTGTGTGAAGTCACAGAATGGAGGTGTGTGAAGTCACAGAATGGAGGTGTGTGAAGTCAAAGAATGGAGGTGTGTGAAGTCACAGAATGGAGGTGTGTGAAGTCAAAGAATGGAGGTGTGTGAAGTAATAGAATGTAGGTGTGTGAAATCATAGAATGAAGGTTTGTGAAGTCACAGAATGGAGGTGTGTGAAATCATAGAATGGAGGTGTGTGAAGTCACAGAATGGAGGTGTGTGAAGTCATAGCATGGAGGTATGTGAAATCATAGAATGGAAGTGTGTGAAGTCATAGAATGGAGGTGTGTGAAGTCATGCAATGAAGGTGTGTGAACTCATAGAATGGAGGTGTGTGAAGTCACAGAAGGGAGGTGTGTGGAGTCACATAATGGAGGTGTGTGAAGTCAAAATGGAGGTGTGTGACGTCATAAAATGTAGGTGTGTGAAGTCATAGATTGGAGGTGTGTGAAATCATAGAATGGAGGTTTGTGAAGTCACAGAATGGAGGTGTGTGAAGTCACAGAATGGAGGTATGTGAAGTCAAATTGGAGGTTGTGAAGTCGGAGAATGGAGGTGTGAGAAGTCACAGAATGGAGGTGGGTGAAGTCACAGAATGGAGGTGTGTGAAGTCACAGAATGGAGGTGGGTGAAGTCACAGAATGGAGGTGTGTGAATTCAAAGAATGGAGGTGTGTGAAGTCACAGAATGGAAGGGTATGAATTCATAGAATGGAGGTGTGTGAAGTCACAGAATTGAGGTGTTTGAAGTTATATATTGGAGTTGTGTGAAGTCAAAATGGATGTGTGAAGTCATAGAATGGAGGTGTGTGAAGTCGGAGAATGGAGGTGTGTGAAGTCACAGAATGGAGCTGTGTGAAGTCACAGAATGGAGGTGTGTGAAGTCACAGAATGGAGGTGTGTGAAGTCAAAGAATGGAGGTGTGTGAAGTCATAGAATGTAGGTGTGTGAACTCATAGAATGGAGGTTGTGACGTCCCAATGGAAGTGTGTGAAGTCATAGAATGGAGGTGTGTGAAGTCACAGAATGGAAGTGTGAAGTCAAAATGGAGGTGTTTGACGTCCTGAAATGGAGGTGTGAGAAGTCATAGAATGGAGGTGGGTGAAATCATAGAATAGAGGTTTGTGAAGTCACAGAATGGCGGTGTGTGAACTCAGAATGGAGGTGTGTGAAGGCACAGAATGGAGGTGTGTGAAGTCATCGTATGAAGGTATGTGAAATCATAGAATGGAAGTGTGTGAAGTGTTAGAATGGAGGTGTGCAAAGTCATACAATGAAGGTGTGTGAAGTCATAGAATGGAGGTGTGTGAAGTCACAGAAGAGAGGTGTGTGAAGTCACATAATGGAGGTGTGAGAAGTCAAAATGGAGGTGTGTGACGTCATAAAATGGGGGTGTGTGAAGTCATAGATTGGAGGTGTGTGAAATCATAGAATGGAGGTTTGTGAAGTCACAGAATGGAGGTGTGTGAAGTCATAGAATGGAGGTGTGTGAAGTCTCAGAATGGAGGTGTGTGAAGTCACAGAATGGAGGAGTGTGAACTCAGAATGGAGATGTGTGAAGTCACAGAATGGAGTTGTGTGAAGTCATAGAATTGAGGTGTGTAAAATCACAGAATAGAGGTGTGTGAATTAATAGAATGGAGGTGTGACATCTCAGAATGGAGGTGTGTGAAATCGCAAAATGGAGGTGTGTGAGGTCACAGAATGGAGGTGTGTGAACTCACAATGCAGGTGTGTGAAGTCACGGAATGGCGGTGTGTGAAGTCATAGAATGGAAGTCTGTGAAGTCATAGAATGGAGGTGTGTGAAGTCACAGAAAGGAGGTGTGTGGAGTAACATAATGGAGGTGTGTGAAGTCAAAATGGAGGTGTGTGACGTCATAAAATGTAGGTGTGTGAAGTCAGAGATTGGAGGTGTGTGAAATCATAGAATGGAGGTTTGTGAAGTCACAGAATGGAGGTGTGTGAAGTCATAGAATGGAGGTATGTGAAGTCAAATTGGAGGGGTGTGAAGTCGGAGAATGGAGGTGTGGGAAGTCACAGAATGGAGGTGGGTGAAGTCACAGAATGGAGGTGTGTGAAGTCAAAGAATGGAGGTGTGTGAAGTCACAGAATGGACGGGTATGATTTCATAGAATGGAGGTGTGTGAAGTCACAGAATTGAGGTGTTTGAAGTTATATATTGGAGGTGTGTGAAGTCAAAATGGATGTGTGAAGTGATAAAATGGAGGTGTGTGAAGTCGGAGAATGGAGGTGTGTGAAGTCACAGAATGGAGCTGTGTGATGTCACAGAATGGAGGTGTGTGAAGTCACAGAATGGAGGTTTGTGAAGTCACAGAATGGAGGTGTGTGAAGTCAAAGAATGGAGGTGTGTGAAGTCATAGAATGGAGGTGTGTGAAGTCATAGAATGTATGTTTGTGAAGTAAGAATGAAGGTGTGTGAAGTCATAGAATGGAGGTGTGTGAAGTCACAGAATGAAGGTGTGTGAAGTCATAGAATGGAGGTGTGTGAAGTCATAGAACGGAGTTGTGTGACGTCATATAATGGAGGTGTGTGAAGTCACATAATGGAGGTGTGTGAAGTCAGAATGGAAGTGTGAAGTCACAGAATGGAATTGGGTGAAGTCACAGAATGGAGGTGTGTGAAGTCATAGAATGGAGGTGTGTGAAGTCACAGAATGGAGGTGTGTGAAGTCATAGAATGGAGATGTGTGAAGTCACAGAATGGAGGTGTGTGAAGTCATAGAATGGAGGTGTGTGAATTCATAGAATGGAGGTGTGACATCTCAGAATGGAGGTGTGTGAAATCGCAGAATGGAGGTGTGTGAGGTCACAGAATGGAGGTGTGTGAACTCACAATGCAGGTGTGTGAAGTCATAGTTTGGAGGTGTGTGAAATCATAGAATGGAGGTTTGTGAAGTCACAGAATGGAGGTGTGTGAAGTCACAGAATGGAGGTGTGTGAAGTCATAGAATTGAGGTATGTGAAGTCAAATTGGAGGGGTGTGAAGTCGGAGAATGGAGGTGTGGGAAGTCACAGAATGGAGGTGGGTGAAGTCACAGAAGGGAGGTGTGTGAAGTCAAAGAATGGAGGTGTGTGAAGTCACAGAATGGATGTGTGTGAAGTCAGAATGGAGGTGTGAAGTCATAGAATGGAGGTGGGTGAAGTCATAGAATGGAGTTGTGTGAAATCATAGAATGGAGGTGTCTGAAGTCACAGAATGGAGGTGTGGGAAGTCACAGTGTGGAGGTGTGTGACGTCACAGAATGGAGGTGTGTGAAGTCAGAATGGAGGTGTGTAAAGTCACAGAATGGAGGTGTGTGAAGTCATAGAATTGAAGTCTGTGAAGTCATATTATGGAGGTGTGTGAAGTCACAGAATGGACGGTATGAAGTCATAGAATGGAGGTGTGTGAAGTCACAGAATTGAGGTGTTTGAAGTCATATATTGGAGGTGTGTGAAGACAAAATGGGTGTGTGAAGTCATAGAATGGAGGTGTGTGAAATCACAGAATGAGGGTGTGTGAGGTCATAGAATGGAGGTGTGTGAAGTCACAGAATGGAGGTGTTTGAAGTCATAAAATGGAGGTGGGTGAAGTCATAGAAAGAGATGTGGGAAGTCATAGAATGGAGGAGTGTGAAGTCCTAGAGTGGAGGTGAGTGAAGTCACATATTCCAGGTCTGTGAAGTCATAGAATGGAGGTGTGTGAAGTCAGAATGGAGGTGTGTGAAGTCATAGAATGGAGGTGTGTGAACTCATAGAATGGAGGTGTGTGACGTCACAAAGGAAGTGTGTGAAGTCATAGAATGGAGGTGTGTGAAGTCACAGAATAGAGGTGTGAGAAGTCAAAATGGAGGTGTGTGACGCCATAAAATGGAGGTGTGTGAAGTCATAGAATGGATCTCTGTGAAATCATAGAATGGAGGTTCGTGAAGTAACAGAATGGAGGTGTGTGAACTCAGAATGGAGGTGTGTGAAGTCACAGAATGGAGGTGTGAGAAGTTACAGCATGGAGGTATGTGAAATCATAGAATGGAAGTGTGTGAAGTCATAGAATGGAGGTGTGTGAAGTCACAGAATGAAGGTGTGTGAAGTCATAAAATGGAGGAGTGTGAAGACACAGAAGGGAGGTGTGTGAAGTCACATAATGGAGGTGTGTGAAGTCAAAATGGAGGTGTGTGACGTCATAAACTGGAGGTGTGTGAAGTCATAGAATGGAGGTGTGTGAAATTATAGAATGGAGTTTTGTGAAGTCACAGAATGGAGTTGTGTGACGTCACAGAATGGAGGTTTGTGAAGTCATAGAATGGAGGTATGTGAAGTCAAATTGGAGGGGTGTGAAGTCGGAGAATAGAGGTGTGTGAAGTCACAGAATGGAATTGGGTGAAGTCACAGAATGGAGGTGTGTGAAGTCATAGAATGGAGGTGTGTGAAGTCACAGAATGGAGGTGTGTGAAGTCATAGAATGGAGATGTGTGAAGTCACAGAATGGAGGTGTGTGAAGTCATAGAATGGAGGTGTGTGAACTCAGAATGGAGATGTGTGAAGTCACAGAATGTAGTTGTGTGAAGTCATAGAATGGAGGTGTGTGAACTCAGAATGGAGGTGTGTGAATTCACAGAATGGAGGTGTGTGAATTCATAGAATGGAGGTGTGACATCTCAGAATGGAGGTGTGTGAAATCGCAGAATGGAGGTGCGTGAGGTCAGAGAATGGAGGTGTGTGAACTCACAATGCAGGTGTGTGAAGTCACGGAATGGCGGTGTGTGAAGTCATAGAATGGAAGTCTGTGAAGTCATAGAATGGAGGTGTGTGAAGTCACAAAAGCGAGGTGTGTGGAGTCACATAATGGAGGTGTGTGAAGTCAAAATGGAGGTGTGTGACGTCATAAAATGTAGGTGTGTGAAGTCATAGTTTGGAGGTGTGTGAAATCATAGAATGGAGGTTTGTGAAGTCACAGAATGGAGGTGTGTGAAGTCACAGAATGGAGGTGTGTGAAGTCATAGAACTGAGGTATGTGAAGTCAAATTGGAGGGGTGTGAAGTCGGAGAATGGAGGTGTGGGAAGTCACAGAATGGAGGTGGGTGAAGTCACAGAATGGAGGTGTGTGAAGTCAAAGAATGGAGGTGTGTGAAGTCACAGAATGGATGTGTGTGAAGTCAGAATGGAGGTGTGAAGTCATAGAATGGAGGTGGGTGAAGTCATAGAATTGAGTTGTGTGAAATCATAGAATGGAGGTGTGTGAAGTCACAGAATGGAGGTGTGGGAAGTCACAGTGTGGAGGTGTGTGACGTCACAGAATGGAGGTGTGTGAAGTCAGAATGGAGGTGTGTAAAGTCACAGAATGGAGGTGTGTGAAGTCATAGAATTGAAGTCTGTGAAGTCATAGAATGGAGGTGTGTGAAGTCACAGAATGGACGGTATGAAGTCATAGAATGGAGGTGTGTGAAGTCACAGAATTGAGGTGTTTGAAGTCATATATTGGAGGTGTGTGAAGTCAAAATGGGTGTGTGAAGTCATAGAATGGAGGTGTGTGAAATCACAGAATGAGGGTGTGTGAGGTCATAGAATGGAGGTGTGTAAAGTCACAGAATGGAGGTGTGTGAAGTCATAAAATGGAGGTGGGTGAAGTCATAGAAAGAGATGTGGGAAGTCATAGAATCGAGGAGTGTGAAGTCCTAGAGTGGAGGTGAGTGAAGTCACATATTCGAGGTCTGTGAAGTCATAGAATGGAGGTGTGTGAACTCATAGAATGGAGGTGTGTGACGTCACAAAGGAAGTGTGTGAAGTCATAGAATGGAGGTGTGTGAAGTCACAGAATGGAGGTGTGAGAAGTCAAAATGGATGTGTGTGACGTCATAAAACGGAGGTGTGAGAAGTCATAGAATGGATCTGTGTGAAATCATAGAATGGAGGTTCGTGAAGTCACAGAATGGATATGTGTGAACTCAGAATGGAGGTGTGTGAAGTCACAGAATAGAGGTGTGAGAAGTTACAGCATGGAGGTATGTGAAATCATAGAATGGAAGTGTGTGAAGTCATAGAATGGAGGTGTGTGAAGTCACAGAATGAAGGTGTGTGAAGTCATAAAATGGAGGAGTGTGAAGACACAGAAGGGAGGTGTGTGAAGTCACATAATGGAGGTGTGTGAAGTCAAAATGGAGGTGTGTGACGTCATAAACTGGAGGTGTGTGAAGTCATAGAATGGAGGTGTGTGAAATTATAGAATGGAGGTTTGTGAGGTCACAGAATGGAGTTGTGTGACGTCACAGAATGGAGGTTTGTGAAGTCATAGAATGGAGGTATGTGAAGTCAAATTGGAGGGGTGTGAAGTCGGAGAATGGAGGTGTGTGAAGTCACAGAATGGAGGTGTGTGAAGTCACAGAATGGAGGTGTGTGAAGTCATAGAATGGAAGTGTGTAAAGTCATAGAATGGAGGTGCGTGAAGTCAGAATGGAGGTGTGTGAAGTCAATGAATGGAGGTGTGTGAACTCAGAATGGAGGAGTGTGAAGTCACAGAATGGAGGTTTTTGAAGTCATAGAATGGAGGTGTGTGAAGTCATAGAATGGATGTTTCTGAATTAAGAATGAAGGTGTGTGAAGTCATAGAATGGAGGTGTGTGAAGACAAAATTGTGATGTGTGAACTCATAGAATGGATGTTTCTGAACTCATAGAATGGAGTTGTGTGAAGTCGTGGAATGGAGGTGTGTGAAGTCAAAGAATGGAGGTGTATAAAGTCAAACAATGGTGGTGTGTGAAGTCACAGAATTGAGGTGTGTGAAGTCCCAGAATGGAAGTGTGTGAAGTCAAAACGGAGGTGTGTGAAGTCAAAGAATGGAGGTGTGCGAAGTCACAGAATGGAGGTGTGTGAAATCAAAATGGTGGTGTGTGAAGTCACGAATGGAGGTGTGTGAAGTCACAGAATGTAGGTGTGTGAAGTCAAAATGGAGGTGTGTGAAGTCAAAGAATGGAGGTGTGTGAACTCATAGAATGGAGTTGTGTGAAGTCAAAGAATGGAGGTGTGTGAAGTCATAGAAAGGAGGTCTGTGAAGTCATAGAATGGAGAAGTATGAAGTCATTGCGTGCAGGTGAGTTAAGTCACAGATTCGAGGTCTGTGAAGTCATAGAATGGAGGTGTGTGATGTCAGAATGCAGGTATGTGAAGTCATAGATGGAGTTGTGTGAAGTCATAGTATGGAGGTGTGTGAAATCATAGAATGGAGTTTTGAGAAGTCACAGAATGGAGCTGTGTGAATTCAGAATGGAGGTGTGTGAAGTCACAGAATGGAGCCGTGTGAATTCAGAATGGAGGTGTGTGAAGTCATAGAATGGAGGTGTGTGAAGTCACAGAATGGAGGTGTGTGAAGTCATAGAATGGAGGTTTGTGAAGTCACAGAATGGAGGTGTTTGAAGTCATAGAATGGAGGTGTGTGAAGTTATAGAATGGATGTTTGTAAAGTAAGAATGAAGTTGTGTGAAGTCATAGAATGGAGGTGTGTGACGTCAAAGAATGAAGGTGTGTGAAATCATAGAATGGAGGTGTGTAAACTCAGAATGGAGGTGTGGGAAGTCAAAGAATGGAGGTGTGTGAAGTCACAGAATGGAGGTGTGTGAAGTCACAGAATGCAGGTGTGTGAAGTCATAGAATGGAGGTGTGTGAAGTCATAGAATGGAGGTGTGTGATATCATATAATGGAGGTGTGTGAAGTCACAGAATGGAGGTGTGTGAAGTCAGAATGGAGGTGTGAAGTCATAGAATAGAGGTTGGTGAAGGCATAGAAAGGAGGTGTGGGAAGTCAGAGAATAGAGGAGTGTGAAGTCATACAGTGGAGGTGAGTGAAGTCACAGATTCGAGGTCTGTGAAGTCATAGAATGGAGGTGTGTGAAGTCAGAATGGAGGTGTGTAAAGTCACCGAATGGAGGTGTGTGAACTCATAGAATAGAGGTGTGTGATGTCACAATGGATGTGTGTGAATTCCTAGTATGGAGCTGTGTGAAGTCAGAGAATGGAGGTGTGTGAAGTCAAAATGGAGGTGTGTGATGTTCTAAAATGGAGGTGTGTGAAGTCATAGAATGGAGGTGTGTGAAATCATAGAATGAAGGTTTGTGAAGTCACAGAATTGAGGTGTGTGAAGTCATAGAATGGAGGTGTGTGAAGTCACAGAATGGAGGTGTGTGAAGTCATAGCATGGAGGTATGTGAAATCATGGAATGGAAGTGTGTGAAGTCAAAGAATGGAGGTGTGTGAAGTCACAGAATGGAGGTGTGTGAAGTCAGAATGAAGGTGTGTGAAGTCAAAGAATGGAGGTGTGTGGAGTCACAGAATGGATGTTTGTGAAGTAAGAATGAAGGTGTTTGAAGTCATAGAGTGGAGGTGTGTGAAGTCACAGAATGGAGGTGTGTGAAGTCATAGAATTGAGGTGTATGAAGTCACAGAAGCGAGGTGTGTGGAGTCACACAATGGAGGTGTGTGAAGTCAAAATGGTGGTGTGTGACGTCATAAAATGTAGGTGTGTGAAGTCATAGTTTGGAAGTGTGTGAAATCATAGAATGGAGGTTTGTGAAGTCACAGAATGGAGGTGTGTGAAGTCACAGAATGGAGGTGTGTGAAGTCATAGAATGGAGGTATGTGAAGTCAAATTGGAGGGGTGTGAAGTCGGAGAATGTAGGTGTGGGAAGTCACAGAATGGATGTGGGTGAAGTCACAGAATGGAGGTGTGTGAATTCAAAGAATGGAGGTGTGTGAAGTCACAGAATGGACGGGTATGATTTCATAGAATGGAGGTGTGTGAAGTCACAGAATTGAGGTGTTTGAAGTTATATATTGGAGGTGTGTGAAGTCAAAATGGATGTGTGAAGTCATAGAATGGAGGTGTGTGAAGTCGGGGAATGGAGGTGTGTGAAGTCATAGAATGGAGGTGTGTTAAGTCATAGAATGGAGGTGTGTGAAGTCATAGAATGTATGTTTGTGAAGTAAGAATGAAGGTGTGTGAAGTCATAGAATGGCGGTGTGTGAAGTCATAGAATGGAGGTGTGTGACGTCAGAATGGAGGTGTGTGAACTCACAGAATTGAGGTTTGTGAACACAGAAAGGAGGTGTGTGAAGTCAAAAATGTAGGTGTGTGAAGTCATAGAATGGAGGTGTGTGAAGTCATAGAATGGAGGTGTGTGAAGTCACAGAATGGAGGTGTGTGAAGTCATAGAATGGAGGTGTGTGAAGACATAGAATGGAGGTGTGTGAAGTCATATAATGGAGGTGTGTGAAGTCACAGAATGGATGTGTGTGAAGTCAGAATGGAGGTGTGAAGTCATAGAATGGAGGTGGGTGAAGACATTGAATGGAGGTGTGTGAAATCATAGACTGGAGGTGTGTGAAGTCACAGAATGGAGGTGTGGGAAGTCACAGTATGGAGGTGTGTGAAGTCACAGAATGTAGGTGTGTGAAGTCAGAATGGAGGTGTGTAAAGTCACAGAATGCAGGTGTGTGAAGTCATAGAATTGAAGTGTGTGAAGTCATAGAATGAAGGTGTGTGAAGTCACAGAATGGACGGTATGAATTCATAGAATGGAGGTGAGTTAAGTCACAGATTTGAGGTGTTTGAAGTCATATATTGGAGGTGTGTGAAGTCAAAATGGGTGTGTGAAGTCATAGAATGGAGGTGTGTGAAATCACCGAATGATGGTGTGTGAGGTCATAGAATGGAGGTGTGTGAAGTCACAGAATGGAGGTGTGTGAAGTCATAAAATAGAGGTTGGTGAAGTCATAGAAAGAGATGTGGGAAGTCATAGAATGGAGGAGTGTGAGTCCTAGAGTGGAGGTGAGTGAAGTCACATATTCGAGGTCTGTTAAGTCATAGAATGGATGTGTGTGAAGTCAGAATGGAGGTGTGTGAAGTCATAGAATGGAGGTGTGTGAACTCATAGAATGGAGGTGTGTGAACTCATAGAATGGAGGTGTGTGACGTCACAAAGGAAGTGGGTAAAGTCTTAGAATGGAGGTGTGTGAAGTCACAGAATGGAGGTGTGAGAAGTCAAAATGGAGGTGTGTGAAGTCATAAAATGGAGGTGTGTAAACTCAGAATGGAGGTGTGGGAAGTCAAAGAATGGAGGTGTGTGAAGTCACAGAATGGAGGTTTGTGAAGTCACAGAATGCAGGTGTGTGAAGTCATAGAATGGAGGTGTGTGAGGTCATAGAATGGAGGTGTGTGATATCATATAATGGAGGTGTGTGAAGTCACAGAATGGAGGTGTGTGAAGTCAGAATGGAGGTGTGAAGTCATAGAATAGAGGTGGGTGAAGGCATAGAAAGGAGGTGTGGGAAGTCAGAGAATGGAGGAGTGTGAAGTCATACAGTGGAGGTGAGTGAAGTCACAGATTCGAGGTCTGTGAAGTCATAGAATGGAGGTGTGTGAAGTCAGAATGGAGGTGTGTAAAGTCACCGAATGGAGGTGTGTGAAATCATAGAATAGAGGTTTGTGATGTCACAATGGATGTGTGTGAATTCCTAGTATGGAGGTGTGTGAAGTCAGAGAATGGAGGTGTGTGAAGTCAAAATGGAGGTGTGTGATGTCCTAAAATGGAGGTGTGTGAAGTCATAGAATGGAGGTGTGTGAAATCATAGAATGAAGGTTTGTGAAGTCACAGAATTGAGGTGTGTGAAGTCATAGAATGGAGGTGTGTGAAGTCACAGAATGGAGGTGTGTGAAGTCATAGCATGGAGGTATGTGAAATCATGGAATGGAAGTGTGTGAAGTCAAAGAATGGAGGTGTGTGAAGTCACAGAATGGAGGTGTGTGAAGTCAGAATGAAGGTGTGTGAAGTCACAGAATGGAGGTGTGTGGAGTCACAGAATAGATGTTTGTGAAGTAAGAATGAAGGTGTTTGAAGTCATAGAGTGGAGGTGTGTGAAGTCACAGAATGGTGGTGTGTGAAGTCATAGAATTGAGGTGTATGAAGTCACAGAAGCGAGCTGTGTGGAGTCAAACAATGGAGGTGTGTGAAGTCAAAATGGTGGTGTGTGACGTCATAAAATGTAGGTGTGTGAAGTCATAGTTTGGAGGTGTGTGAAATCATAGAATGGAGGTTTGTGAAGTCACAGAATGGAGGTGTGTGAAGTCACAGAATGGAGGTGTGTGAAGTCATAGAATGGAGGTATGTGAAGTCAAATTGGTGGGGTGTGAAGTCGGAGAATGGAGGTGTGGGAAGTCACAGAATGGACGGGTATGATTTCATAGAATGGAGGTGTGTGAAGTCACAGAATTGAGGTGTTTGAAGTTATATATTGGAGGTGTGTGAAGTCAAAATGGATGTGTGAAGTCATAGAATGGAGGTGTGTGAAGTCGGAGAATGGAGGTATGTGAAGTCATAGAATGGAGGTGTGTTAAGTCATAGAATGGAGGTGTGTGAAGTCATAGAAAGTATGTTTGTGAAGTAAGAATGAAGGTGTGTGAAGTCATAGAATGGCGGTGTGTGAAGTCATAGAATGGAGGTGTGTGACGTCAGAATGGAGGTGTGTGAACTCACAGAATTGAGGTTTGTGAACACAGAAAGGAGGTGTGTGAAGTCAAAAATGTAGGTGTGTGAAGTCATAGAATGGAGGTGTGTGAAGTCATAGAATGGAGGTGTGTGAAGTCACAGAATGGAGGTGTGTGAAGTCATAGAATGGAGGTGTGTGAAGACATAGAATGGAGGTGTGTGAAGTCATATGATGGAGGTGTGTGAAGTCACAGAATGGATGTGTGTGAAGTCAGAATGGAGGTGTGAAGTCATAGAATGGAGGTGGGTGAAGACATTGAATGGAGGTGTGTGAAATCATAGACTGGAGGTGTGTGAAGTCACAGAATGGAGGTGTGGGAAGTCACAGTATGGAGGTGTGTGACGTCACAGAATGGAGGTGTGTGAAGTCAGAATGGAGGTGTGTAAAGTCACAGAATGCAGGTGTGTGAAGTCATAGAATTGAAGTGTGTGAAGTCATAGAATGAAGGTGTGTGAAGTCACAGAATGGACGGTATGAATTCATAGAATGGAGTGAGTTAAGTCACAGATTTGAGGTGTTTGAAGTCATATATTGGAGGTGTGTGAAGTCAAAATGGGTGTGTGAAGTCATAGAATGGAGGTGTGTGAAATCACCGAATGAGGGTGTGTGAGGTCATAGAATGGAGGTGTGTGAAGTCACAGAATGGAGGTGTGTGAAGTCATAAAATAGAGGTTGGTGAAGTCATAGAAAGAGATGTGGGAAGTCATAGAATGGAGGAGTGTGAGTCCTAGAGTGGAGGTGAGTGAAGTCACATATTCGAGGTCTGTGAAGTCATAGAATGGAGGTGTGTGAATTCAGAATGGAGGTGTGTGAAGTCATAGAATGGAGGTGTGTGAACTCATAGAATGGAGGTGTGTGACGTCACAAAGGAAGTGGGTAAAGTCTTAGAATGGAGGTGTGTGAAGTCACAGAATGGAGGTGTGAGAAGTCAAAATGGAGGTGTGTGACGTCATAAAATGGAGGTGTGTGAAGTCATAGAATGGAGCTGTGTGAAATCATAGAATGTAGGTTTGTGAAGTCACAGAATGGAGGTGTGAGAAGTTACAGCATGGAGGTATGTGAAATCATAGAATAGAAGTGTGTATAGTCATAGAATGGAGGTGTGTGAAGTCACAGAATGAAGGTGTGTGAAGTCATAGAATGGAGGTGTGTGAAGACACAGAAGGGAGGTGTGTGAATTCACATAATGGAGGTGTGTGAAGTCAAAATGGAGGTGTGTGACGTCATAAACTGGAGGTGTGTGAAGTCATAGAATGAAGGTGTGTGAAATTATAGAATGGAGGTTTGTGAAGTCACAGAATGGAGTTGTGTGACGTCACAGAATTGAGGTTTGTGAAGTCATAGATGGAGTTATGTGAAGTCAAATTGGAGGGGTGTGAAGTCAGAGAATAGAGGTGTGAGAAGTCACAGAATGGAGGTGGGTGAAGTCACAGAATGGAGGTGTGTGAAGTCATAGATTGGAGGTGTGTGAAGTCACAGAATGGACGGGTATGAAGTCATAGAATGGAGGTGTGTGAAGTCACAGAATTGAGGTGTTTGAAGTCATATATTTTATGTGTGTGAAGTCAAAATGGATGTGTGAAATCATAGAATAGAGGTGTGTGAAGTCATACAATGGAGGTGTGTGAAGTCATAGAATGAAGGTGTGTGAAGTCACAGAATGGAGGTGTGTGAAGTCACAGCATGGAGCTGTGTGAAGTCATAGAATGGAAGTGTGTAAAGTCATAGAATGGAGTTGCGTGAAGTCAGAATGGAGGTGTGTGAAGTCAATAAATGGAGGTGTGTGAACTCAGAATGGAGGTGTGTGAAGTCACAGAATGGAGGTTTTTGAAGTCATAGAATGGAGGTGTGTGAAGTCATAGAATGGATGTTTCTGAATTAAGAATGAACGTGTCTGAAGTCATAGAATGGAGGTGTGTGAAGACAAAATTGTGGTGTGTGAACTGATAGAATGGATGTTTCTGAACTCACAGAATGGAGTTGTGTGAAGTAGTGGAATGGAGGTGTGTGAAGTCAAAGAATGGAGGTGTGTGAAGTCAAACAATGGTGGTGCGTGAAGTCACAGAATTGAGGTATGTGAAGTCCCAGAATGGAAGTGTGTGAAGTCAAAACGGAGGTGTGTGAAGTCACAGAATGGAGATGTGTGAAGTCACAGATTGTAGGTGTGTGAAGTCAAAATGGAGGTGTGTGAAGTCAAAGAATGGAGGTGTGTGAAGTCATAGAAAGGAGGTCTCTGAAGTCATAGAATGGAAGAGTGTGAAGTCATAGAGTGCAGGTGGCTTAAGTCACCGATTCGAGGTCTGTGAAGTTATAGAAAGGAGGTGTGTGATGTCAGAATGCAGGTATGTGAAGTCATAGCTGGAGTTGTGTGAAGTCATAGTATGGAGGTTTGTGAAATCATAGAATGGAGTTTTGAGAAGTCACAGAATGGAGCTGTGTGAATTCAGAATGGAGGTGTGTGAAGTCACAGAATGGAGCTGTGTGAATTCAGAATGGAGGTGTGTGAAGTCATAGAATGGAGGTGTGTGAAGTCACAGAATGGAGGTGTGTGAAGTCATAGAATGAGGTTTGTGAAGTCACAGAATGGAGGTGTTTGAAGTCATGGAATGGAGGTGTGTGAAGTTATTGAAAGGATGTTTGTAAAGTAAGATTGAAGTTGTGTGAAGTCATAGAATGGAGGTGTGTGACGTCAAAGAATGGAAGTGTGTGAAATCATAGAATGGAGGTGTGTAAACTCAGTATGGAGGTGTGGGAAGTCAAAGAATGGAGGTGTGTGAAGTCATAGAATGGAGGTGTGTGAAGTCACAGAATGGAGGTGTGTGAAGTCATAGAATGGAGGTGTGTGAAGTCATAGAATGGAGGTGTGTGATATCATATAATGGAGGTGTGTGAAGTCACAGAATGGAGGTGTGTGAAGTCAGAATGGAGGTGTGAAGTCATGGAATAGAGATGGGTGAAGGCATAGAAAGGAGGTGTGGGAAGTCAGAGAATGGAGGAGTGTGAAGTCATAGAGTGGAGGTGAGTGAAGTCACAGATTCGAGGTCTGTGAAGTCATAGAATGGAGGTGTGTGAAGTCATAATGGAGTTGTGTGAAGTCATAGAATGGAGGTGTGTGAACTCATAGAATGGAAGTGTGTGAAGTCATAGAATGGAGGTGTGTGAATTCACAGAAGGGAGATGTGTGGAGTCACATAATGGAGGTGTGTGAAGTCAAAATGGAGGTGTGTGACGTCATAAAATGTAGGTGTATGAAGTCATAGATTGGAGGTGTGTGAAATCATAGAATGGAGGTTTGTGAAGTCACAGAATGGAGGTGTGTGAAGTCATAGAATGGAGGTATGTGAAGTCAAATTGGAGGGGTGTGAAGTCGGAGAATGGAGGTGTGGGAAGTCACAGAATTGAGGTGGGTGAAGTCACAGAATGGAGGTGTGTGAAGTCAAAGAATGGAGGTGTGTGAAGTCACAGAATGGATGGGTATGAATTCATAGAATGGAGGTGTGTGAAGTCACAGAATTGAGGTGTTTGAAGTTATATATTGGAGTTGTGTGAAGTAAAAATGGATGTGTTAAGTCATAGAATGGAGGTGTGTGAAGTCGGAGAATGGAGGTGTGTGAAGTCACAGAATGGAGCTGTGTGAAGTCACAGAATGGAGGTGTGTGAAGTCACAGAATGGAGGTGTGTGAAGTCAAAGAATGGAGGTGTGTGAAGTCACAGAATGGAGGTGTGTGAAGTCAAAGAATGGAGGTGTGTGAAGTAATAGAATGTAGGTGTGTGAAATCATAGAATGAAGGTTTGTGAAGTCACAGAATGGAGGTGTGTGAAATCATAGAATGGAGGTGTGTGAAGTCACAGAATGGAAGTGTGTGAAGTCATAGCATGGAGGTATGTGAAATCATAGAATGGAAGTGTGTGAAGTCATAGAATGGAGGTGTGTGAAGTCATGCAATGAAGGTGTGTGAACTCATAGAATGGAAGTGTGTGAAGTCACAGAAGGGAGGTGTGTGGAGTCACATAATGGAGGTGTGTGAAGTCAAAATTGAGGTGTGTGACGTCATAAAATGTAGGTGTGTGAAGTCATAGATTGGAGGTGTGTGAAATCATAGAATGGAGATTTGTGAAGTCACAGAATGGAGGTGTGTGAAGTCACAGAATGGAGGTATGTGAAGTCAAATTGGAGGTTGTGAAGTCGGAGAATGGAGGTGTGAGAAGTCACAGAATGGAGGTGGGTGAAGTCACAGAATGGAGGTGTGTGAAGTCACAGAATGGAGGTGGGTGAAGTCACAGAATGGAGGTGTGTGAATTCAAAGAATGGAGGTGTGTGAAGTCACAGAATGGACGGGTATGAATTCATAGAATGGATGTGTGTGAAGTCACAGAATTGAGGTGTTTGAAGTTATATATTGGAGTTGTGTGAAGTCAAAATGGATGTGTGAAGTCATAGAATGGAGGTGTGTGAAGTCGGAGAATGGAGGTGTGTGAAGTCACAGAATGGAGCTGTGTGAAGTCACAGAATGGAGGTGTGTGAAGTCACAGAATGGAGGTGTGTGAAGTCAAAGAATGGAGGTGTGTGAAGTCATAGAATGGAGGTGTGTGAACTCATAGAATGGAGGTGTGTGACGTCCCAATGGAAGTGTGTGAAGTCATAGAATGGAGGTGTGTGAAGTCACAGAATGGAAGTGTGAAGTCAAAATGGAGGTGTTTGACGTCCTGAAATGGAGGTGTGAGAAGTCATAGAATGGAGGTTGGTGAAATCATAGAATAGAGGTTTGTGAAGTCACAGAATGGCGGTGTGTGAACTCAGAATTGTGGTGTGTGAAGGCACAGAATGGAGGTGTGTGAAGTCATCGTATGAAGGTATGGAAGTGTGTGAAGTGTTAGAATGGAGGTGTGCAAAGTCATTCAATGAAGGTGTGTGAAGTCATAGAATGGAGGTGTGTGAAGTCACAGAAGAGAGGTGTGTGAAGTCACATAATGGAGGTGTGAGAAGTCAAAATGGAGGTGTGTGACGTCATAAAATGGGGGTGTGTGAAGTCATAGATTGGAGGTGTGTGAAATCATAGAATGGAGGTTTGTGAAGTCACAGAATGGAGGTGTGTGAAGTCATAGAATGGAGGTGTGTGAAGTCTCAGAATGGAGGTGTGTGAAGTCACAGAATGGAGGAGTGTGAACTCAGAATGGAGATGTGTGAAGTCACAGAATGGAGTTGTGTGAAGTCATAGAATTGAGGTGTGTAAAATCACAGAATGGAGGTGTGTGAATTAATAGAATGGAGGTGTGACATCTCAGAATGGAGGTGTGTGAAATCGCAAAATGGAGGTGTGTGAGGTCACAGAATGGAGGTGTGTGAACTCACAATGCAGGTGTGTGAAGTCACGGAATGGCGGTGTGTGAAGTCATAGAATGGAAGTCTGTGAAGTCATAGAATGGAGGTGTGTGAAGTCACAGAAGGGAGGTGTGTGGAGTAACATAATGGAGGTGTGTGAAGTCAAAATGGAGGTGTGTGACGTCATAAAATGTAGGTGTGTGAAGTCAGAGATTGGAGGTGTGTGAAATCATAGAATGGAGGTTTGTGAAGTCACAGAATGGAGGTGTGTGAAGTCATAGAATGGAGGTATGTGAAGTCAAATTGGAGGGGTGTGAAGTCGGAGAATGGAGGTGTGGGAAGTCACAGAATGGAGGTGGGTGAAGTCACAGAATGGAGGTGTGTGAAGTCAAAGAATGGAGGTGTGTGAAGTCACAGAATGGACGGGTATGATTTCATAGAATGGAGGTGTGTGAAGTCACAGAATTGAGGTGTTTGAAGTTATATATTGGAGGTGTGTGAAGTCAAAATGGATGTGTGAAGTGATAGAATGGAGGTGTGTGAAGTCGGAGAATGGAGGTGTGTGAAGTCACAGAATGGAGCTGTGTGATGTCACAGAATGGAGGTGTGTGAAGTCACAGAATGGAGGTTTGTGAAGTCACAGAATGGAGGTGTGTGAAGTCAAAGAATGGAGGTGTGTGAAGTCATAGAATGGAGGTGTGTGAACTCATAGAATGTATGTTTATGAAGTAAGAATGAAGGTGTGTGAAGTCATAGAATGGAGGTGTGTGAAGTCACAGAATGGAGGTGTGTGAAGTCATAGAATGGAGGTGTGTGAAGTCATAGAACGGAGTTGTGTGACGTCATATAATGGAGGTGTGTGAACTCACATAATGGAGGTGTGTGAAGTCAGAATGGAGGTGTGAAGTCATAGAAAGGAGGTGTGGGAAGTCATAGAATGGAGGAGTGTGAAGTCATAGATTGGAGGTGAGTGAAGTCACAGATTCGAGGTCTGTGAAGTCATAGAATGGAGGTGTGTGAAGTCGAATGAAGGTGTGTGAAGTCATAGAATGTAGGTGTGTGAACTCAAAGAATGGAAGTGTGTGAAGTCATAGAATGGAAGTGTGTGAAGTCACAGAATGAAAGTGTGTGAAGTCAAAATGGAGGTGTGTGACGTCCTAAAATGGAGATGTGAGAAGTCATAGAATGGAGGTGTGTGAAATCATAGAATAGAGGTTTGTGAAGTCACAGAATGGAGGTGTGTGAACTCAGAATGGAGGTGTGTGAAGGCACAGAAGGGAGGTGTGTGAAGTCAGAGAATGGAGGTGTGTGAAGTCATAGAATGGAGGTATGTGAAGTCAAATTGGAGTGGTGTGAAGTCGGAGAATGGAGGTGTGGGAAGTCACAGAATGGAGGTGTGTGAACTCACAGAATGGAGGTGTGTGAAGTCAAAGAATGGAGGTGTGTGAAGTCACAGAATGGATATGTGTGAAGTCAGAATGGAGGTGTGAAGTCATAGAATGGAGGTGGGTGAAGTCATAGAGTGGAGTTGTGTGAAATCATAGAATGGAGGTGTGCGAAGTCACAGAATGGAGGTGTGGGAAGTCACAGTATGGAGGTGTGTGACGTCACAGAGTGGAGGTGTGTGAAGTCAGAATGGAGGTGTGTAAAGTCACAGAATGGACGTGTGTGAAGTCACAGAATGGACGGTATGAAGTCATAGAATGTAGGTGTGTGAAGTCACAGAATTGAGGTGTTTGAAGTCATATATTGGAGGTGTCTGAAGTCAAAATGGGTGTGCGAAGTCATAGAATGGAGGTGTGTGAAATCCCAGAATGAGGGTGTGTGAGGTCATAGAATGGAGGTGTGTGAAGTCACAGAATGGAGGTGTGTGAAGTCATAAAATGGAGGTGGGTGAAGTCATAGAAAGAGATGTGGGAAGTCCTAGAATGGAGGAGTGTGAAGTCCTAGAGTGGAGGTGAGTGAAGTCACATATTCGAGGTCTGTGAAGTCATAGAATGGAGGTGTATGAAGTCAGAATGGAGGTGTGTGAAGTCATAGAATGGAGGTGTGTGAACTCATAGAATGGAGGTGTGTGACGTCACAAAGGAAGTGTGTGAAGTCATAGAATGGAGGTGTGTGAAGTCACAGAATGGAGGTGTGAGAAGTCAAAATGGAGGTGTGTGACGTCATAAAATGGAGGTGTGTGAAGTCATAGAATGGATCTGTGTGAAATCATAGAATGGAGGCTCGTGAAGTCACAGAATGGATATGTGTGAACTCAGAATGGAGGTGTGTGAAGTCACAGAATGGAGGTGAGAGAAGTTACAGCATGGAGGTATGTGAAATCATAGAATGGAAGTGTGTGAAGTCATAGAATGGAGGTGTGTGAAGTCACAGAATGAAGGTGTGTGAAGTCATAAAATGGAGGAGTGTGAAGACA
This sequence comes from Megascapheus bottae, assembly GCA_024803745.1. Taxonomy (NCBI): domain Eukaryota; kingdom Metazoa; phylum Chordata; class Mammalia; order Rodentia; family Geomyidae; genus Megascapheus; species Megascapheus bottae. Next base: position 52,598 of record JANJXV010001169.1, on the reverse strand, counting down.
CAGAAGGGAGGTGTGTGAAGTCACATAATGGAGGTGTGTGAAGTCAAAATGGAGGTGTGTGACGTCATAAACTGGAGGTGTGTGAAGTCATAGAATGGAGGTGTGTGAAATTATAGAATGGAGGTTTGTGAAGTCACAGAATGGAGTTGTGTGACGTCACAGAATGGAGGATTGTGAAGTCATAGAATGGAGGTATGTGAAGTCAAATTGGAGGGGTGTGAAGTCGGAGAATAGAGGTGTGTGAAGTCACAGAATGGAATTGGGTGAAGTCACAGAATGGAGGTGTGTGAAGTCATAGAATGGAGGTGTGTGAAGTCACAGAATGGACGGGTATGAAGTCATAGAATGGAGGTGTGTGAAGTCACAGAATTGAGGTGTTTGAAGTCATATATTTTATGTGTGTGAAGTCAAACTGGATGTGTGAAATCATAGAATACAGGTGTGTGAAGTCATAAAATGGAGGTGTGTGAAGTCATAGAATGAAGATGTGTGAAGTCAGAGAATGGAGGTGTGTGAAGTCACAGAATGGAGGTGTGTGAAGTCATAGAATGGAAGTGTGTAAAGTCATAGAGTGGAGGTGCGTGAAGTCAGAATGGAGGTGTGTGAAGTCAATGAATGGAGGTGTGTGAACTCAGAATGGAGGATTGTGAAGTCACAGAATGGAGGTTTTTAAGTCATAGAATGGAGGTGTGTGAAGTCATAGTATTGATGTTTCTGAAGTAAGAATGAAGGTGTGTGAAGTCATAGAATGGAGGTGTGTGAAGACAAAATTTTGGTGTGTGAACTCATAGAATGGATGTTTCTGAACTCAAAGAATGGAGTTGTGTGAAGTCGTGGAATGGAGGTGTGTGAAGTCAAAGAACGGAGGTGTATAAAGTCAAACAATGGTGGTGTGTGAAGTCACAGAATTGAGGTGTGTGAAGTCCCAGAATGGAAGTGTGTGAAGTCAAAACGGAGGTGTGTGAAGTCAAAGAATGGAGGTGTGTGAAGTCACAGAATGGAGGTGTGTGAAATCAAAATGGTGGTGTGTGAAGTCACAAATGGATGTGTGTGAAGTCACAGAATGTAGGTGTGTGAAGTCAAAATGGAGGTGTGTGAAGTCAAAGAATTGAGGTATGTGAACTCATAGAATAGAGGTGTGTGAAGTCATAGAATGGATGTGTGTGAAGTCATGGAATGGAGGTGTGTGAAGTCAAAGAATGGAGGTTTGTGAAGTCATAGAAAGGAGGTCTGTGAAGTCATAGAATGGAGAAGTGTGAAGTCATTGAGTGCAGGTGAGTTAAGTCAGAGATTCGAGGTCTGTGAAGTCATAGAATGGAGGTGTGTGATGTCAGAATGCAGGTATGTGAAGTCATAGATGGAGTTGTGTGAAGTCATAGTATGGAGGTGTGTGAAATCATAATATGGAGTTTTGAGAAGTCACAGAATAGAGCTGTGTGAATTCAGAATGGAGGTGTGTGAAGTCACAGAATGGAGCTGTGTGAATTCAGAATGGAGGTGTGTGAAGTCATAGAATGGAGGTTTGTGAAGTCACAGAATGGAGGTGTGTGAAGTCATAGAATGGAGGTTTGTGAAGTCACAGAATGGAGGTGTGTGAAGTCATAGAATGGAGGTTTGTGAAGTCACAGAATGGAGGTGTTTGAAGTCATAGAATGGAGGTGTGTGAAGGTATAGAATGGATGTTTGTAAAGTAAGAATGAAGTTGTGTGAAGTCATAGAATGGAGGTGTGTGACGTCAAAGAATGGAGGTGTGTGAAATCATAGAAGGGAGGTGTGTAAATTCAGAATGGAGGTGTGGGAAGTCAAAGAATGGAGGTGTGTGAAGTCACAGAATGGAGGTGTGTGAAGTTACAGAATGGAGGTGTGTGAAGTCATAGAATGGAGGTGTGTGAAGTCATAGAATGGAGGTGTGTGATATCATAATGGAGGTGTGTGAAGTCACAGAATGGAGGTGTGTGAAGTCAGAATGGAGGTGTGAAGTCATAGAATAGAGGTGGGTGAAGTCATAGAAAGGAGGTGTGGGAAGTCAGAGAATGGAGGACTGTGAAGTCATAGAGTGGAGGTGAGTGAAGTCACAGATTCGAGGTCTGTGAAGTCATAGAATGGAGGTGTGTGAATTCAGAATGGAGGTGTGTGAAGTCACAGAATGGAGGTGTGTGAACTCATAGAATAGAGGTGTGTGACGTCATAATGGAAGTGTGTGAATTCATAGTATGGAGGTGTGTGAAGTCAGAGAATGGAGGTGTGTGAAGTCAAAATGGAGGTGTGTGATGTCCTAAAATGGAGGTGTGTGAAGTCATAGATTGGAGGTGTGTGAAATCATAGAATGAAGGTTTGTGAAGTCACAGAATTGAGGTGTGTGAAGTCATAGAATGGAGGTGTGTGAAGTCACTGAATGGAGGTGTGAGAAGTCAAAATGGAGGTGTGTGACGTCATAAAATGGAGGTGTGTGAAGTCATAGAATGGATCTGTGTGAAATCATAGAATGGAGGCTCGTGAAGTCACAGAATGGATATGTGTGAACTCAGAATGGAGGTGTGTGAAGTCACAGAATGGAGGTGAGAGAAGTTACAGCATGGAGGTATGTGAAATCATAGAATGGAAGTGTGTGAAGTCATAGAATGGAGGTGTGTGAAGTCACAGAATGAAGGTGTGTGAAGTCATAAAATGGAGGAGTGTGAAGACACAGAAGGGAGGTGTGTGAAGTCACATAATGGAGGTGTGTGAAGTCAAAATGGAGGTGTGTGACGTCATAAACTGGAGGTGTGTGAAGTCATAGAATGGAGGTGTGTGAAATTATAGAATGGAGGTTTGTGAAGTCACAGAATGGAGTTGTGTGACGTCACAGAATGGAGGATTGTGAAGTCATAGAATGGAGGTATGTGAAGTCAAATTGGAGGGGTGTGAAGTCGGAGAATAGAGGTGTGTGAAGTCACAGAATGGAATTGGGTGAAGTCACAGAATGGAGGTGTGTGAAGTCATAGAATGGAGGTGTGTGAAGTCACAGAATGGACGGGTATGAAGTCATAGAATGGAGGTGTGTGAAGTCACAGAATTGAGGTGTTTGAAGTCATATATTTTATGTGTGTGAAGTCAAACTGGATGTGTGAAATCATAGAATACAGGTGTGTGAAGTCATAAAATGGAGGTGTGTGAAGTCATAGAATGAAGATGTGTGAAGTCAGAGAATGGAGGTGTGTGAAGTCACAGAATGGAGGTGTGTGAAGTCATAGAATGGAAGTGTGTAAAGTCATAGAATGGAGGTGCGTGAAGTCAGAATGGAGGTGTGTGAAGTCAATGAATGGAGGTGTGTGAACTCAGAATGGAGGATTGTGAAGTCACAGAATGGAGGTTTTTAAGTCATAGAATGGAGGTGTGTGAAGTCATAGTATTGATGTTTCTGAAGTAAGAATGAAGGTGTGTGAAGTCATAGAATGGAGGTGTGTGAAGACAAAATTTTGGTGTGTGAACTCATAGAATGGATGTTTCTGAACTCAAAGAATGGAGTTGTGTGAAGTCGTGGAATGGAGGTGTGTGAAGTCAAAGAACGGAGGTGTATAAAGTCAAACAATGGTGGTGTGTGAAGTCACAGAATTGAGGTGTGTGAAGTCCCAGAATGGAAGTGTGTGAAGTCAAAACGGAGGTGTGTGAAGTCAAAGAATGGAGGTGTGTGAAGTCACAGAATGGAGGTGTGTGAAATCAAAATGGTGGTGTGTGAAGTCACGAATGGATGTGTGTGAAGTCACAGAATGTAGGTGTGTGAAGTCAAAATGGAGGTGTGTGAAGTCAAAGAATTGAGGTATGTGAACTCATAGAATAGAGGTGTGTGAAGTCATAGAATGGATGTGTGTGAAGTCATGGAATGGAGGTGTGTGAAGTCAAAGAATGGAGGTTTGTGAAGTCATAGAAAGGAGGTCTGTGAAGTCATAGAATGGAGAAGTGTGAAGTCATTGAGTGCAGGTGAGTTAAGTCAGAGATTCGAGGTCTGTGAAGTCATAGAATGGAGGTGTGTGATGTCAGAATGCAGGTATGTGAAGTCATAGATGGAGTTGTGTGAAGTCATAGTATGGAGGTGTGTGAAATCATAATATGGAGTTTTGAGAAGTCACAGAATAGAGCTGTGTGAATTCAGAATGGAGGTGTGTGAAGTCACAGAATGGAGCTGTGTGAATTCAGAATGGAGGTGTGTGAAGTCATAGAATGGAGGTGTGTGAAGTCACAGAATGGAGGTGTGTGAAGTCATAGAATGGAGGTTTGTGAAGTCACAGAATGGAGGTGTGTGAAGTCATAGAATGGAGGTTTGTGAAGTCACAGAATGGAGGTGTTTGAAGTCATAGAATGGAGGTGTGTGAAGGTATAGAATGGATGTTTGTAAAGTAAGAATGAAGTTGTGTGAAGTCATAGAATGGAGGTGTGTGACGTCAAAGAATGGAGGTGTGTGAAATCATAGAAGGGAGGTGTGTAAATTCAGAATGGAGGTGTGGGAAGTCAAAGAATGGAGGTGTGTGAAGTCACAGAATGGAGGTGTGTGAAGTTACAGAATGGAGGTGTGTGAAGTCATAGAATGGAGGTGTGTGAAGTCATAGAATGGAGGTGTGTGATATCATAATGGAGGTGTGTGAAGTCACAGAATGGAGGTGTGTGAAGTCAGAATGGAGGTGTGAAGTCATAGAATAGAGGTGGGTGAAGTCATAGAAAGGAGGTGTGGGAAGTCAGAGAATGGAGGACTGTGAAGTCATAGAGTGGAGGTGAGTGAAGTCACAGATTCGAGGTCTGTGAAGTCATAGAATGGAGGTGTGTGAATTCAGAATGGAGGTGTGTGAAGTCACAGAATGGAGGTGTGTGAACTCATAGAATAGAGGTGTGTGACGTCATAATGGAAGTGTGTGAATTCATAGTATGGAGGTGTGTGAAGTCAGAGAATGGAGGTGTGTGAAGTCAAAATGGAGGTGTGTGATGTCCTAAAATGGAGGTGTGTGAAGTCATAGATTGGAGGTGTGTGAAATCATAGAATGAAGGTTTGTGAAGTCACAGAATTGAGGTGTGTGAAGTCATAGAATGGAGGTGTGTGAAGTCACAGAATGGAGGTGTGTGAAGTCATAGCATGGAGGTATGTGAAATCATGGAATGGAAGTGTGTGAAGTCATACAATGAAGGTGTGTGAAGTCATAGAATGGAGCTGTGTGAATTCACAGAAGGGAGGTGTGTGGAGTCACATAATGGAGGTGTGTGAAGTCAAAATGGAGGTATGTGACGTCATAAAATGTAGGTGTGTGAAGTCATTTATTGGAGGTGTGTGAAATCATAGAATGGAGGTTTGTGAAGTCACAGAATGGATGTATGTGAAGTCATAGAATGGAGGTATGTGAAGTCAAATTGGAGGGGTGTGAAGTCGGAGAATGGAGGTGTGGGAAGTCACAGAATGGAGGTGGGTGAAGTCACAGAATGGAGGTGTGTGAAGTCAAAGAATGGAGGCGTGTGAAGTCACCGAATGGACGGGTATGAATTCATAGAATGGAGGTGTGTGAAGTCACAGAATTAAGGTGTTTGAAGTTATATATTGGAGTTGTGTGAAGTCAAAATGGATGTGCTAAGTCATAGAATGGAGGTGTGTGAAGTCACAGAATGGAGCTGTGTGAAGTCACAGAATTGAGGTGTGTGAAGTCACAGAATGGAGGTGTGTGAAGTCAAGAATGGAGGTGTGTGAAGCCATAGAATGGAGGTGTGTGAAATCATAGAATGAAGGTTTGTGAAGTCACAGAATGGAGATGTGTGAAGTCATAGAATGGAGGTGTGTGAAGTCACAGAATGGAGGTGTGTGAATTCATAGCATGGAGGTATGTGAAATCATAGAATGGAAGTGTGTGAAGTCATAGAATGGAGGTGTGTGAAGTCATACAATGAAGGTGTGTGAAGTCATAAAATAGAGATGTGTGAAGTCACAGAAGGGAGGTGTGTGGAGTCACATAATAGAGGTGTGTGTAGTCAAAATGGAGGTGTGTGACGTCATAAAATGTAGGTGTGTGAAGTCATAGATTGGAGGTGCGTGAAATCATACAATGGAGGTTTGATAAGTCACAGAATGGAGGTGTGTGAAGTCATAGAATGGAGGTATGTGAAGTCAAATTGGAGGGGTGTGAAGTCGGAGAATGGAGGTGTGGGAAGTCACAGAATGGAGGTGGGTGAAGTCACAGAATGGAGGTGTGTGAAGTCAAAGAATGGAGGTGTGTGAAGTCACAGAATGGACGGGTATGAATTGATAGAATGAAGGTGTGTGAAGTCACAGAATTTAGGTGTTTGAAGTTATTTATTGGAGTTGTGTGAAGTCAAAATGGATGTGTGAAGTCATAGAATGGAGGTGTGTGAAGTCGGAGAATGGAGGAGTGTGAAGTCACAGAATGGAGCTGTGTGAAGTCACAGAACTGAGGTGTGTGAAGTCACAGAATGGAGTTGTGTGAAGTCAAAGAATGGAGGTGTGTGAAGTCATAGAATGGAGGTGTGTGAAGTCATAGAATATATGTTTGAGAAGTAAGAATTAAGGTGTGTGAAGTCATAGAATGGAGGTGTGTGAAGTCACAGAATGGAGGTGTGTGAAGTCATAGAATGGAGGTGTGTGAAGTCATAGAACGGAGTTGTGTGACGTCATATAATGGAGGTGTGTGAAGTCATAGAATGGAGGTGTGTGAGGTCACAGAAGACAGGTGTGTGAAGTCACATAATGGAGGTGTGAGAAGTCAAAATGGAGGTGTGTGACGTCATAAAATGGAGGTGTGTGAAGTCATAGATTGGAGGTGTGTGAAATCATAGAATGGATGTTTGTGAAGTCACAGAATGGAGGTGTGTGAAGTCACAGAATTGAGGTTTGTGAAGTCATAGAATGGAGGTAGGTGAAGTCACAGAATGGAGGTGTGTAAAGTCATAGAATGGAGGTGTGTGAAGTCACAGAATGGAGGTGTGTGAAGTCACAGAATGGAGGTGTGTAAAGTCATAGAATGGAGGTGTGTGAAGTCACAGAATGGAGGTGTGTGAAGTCACAGAATGGAGGTGTGTGAACTCAGAATGGAGATGTGTGAAGTCACAGAATGGAGTTGTGTGAAGTCATAGAATGGAGGTGTGACATCTCAGAATGGAGGTGTGTGAAATCGCAGAATGGAGGTGTGTGAGATCACAGAATGGAGGTGTGTGAACTCACAGTGCAGGTGTGTGAAGTCACGGAATGGCGGTGTGTGAAGTCAAGAATGGAAGTGTGTAAAGTCATAGAATGGAGGTGTGTGAAGTCACAGAAGCGAGGTGTGTGGAGTCACATAATGGAGGTGTGTGAAGTCAAAATGGAGGTGTGTGACGTCATAAAATGTAGGTGTCTGAAGTCATAGTTTGGAGGTGTGTGAAATCATAGAATGGAGGTTTGTGAAGTCACAGAATGGAGGTGTGTGAAGTCACAGAATGGAGGTGTGTAAAGTCATAGAATGGAGGTATGTGAAGTCAAATTGGAGTGGTGTGAAGTCGGAGAATGGAGGTGTGGGAAGTCACAGAATGGAGGTGGGTGAAGTCACAGAATGGAGGTGTGTGAAGTCAAAGAATGGAGGTGTGTGTATTCACAGAATGGACGGGTATGATATCATAGAATGGAGGTGCGTGAAGTCACAGAATTGAGGTGTTTGAAGTTATATATTGGAGGTGTGTGAAGTCAAAATGGATGTGTGAAGTCATAGAATGGCGGTGTGTGAAGTCGGAGAATGGAGGTGTGTGAAGTCACAGAATGGAGCTGTGTGAAGTCACCGAATGGAGGTGTGTGAAGTCACAGAATGGAGGTGTGTGAAGTCAAAGAATGGAGGTGTGTGAAGTCATAGAATGGAGGTGTGTGAAGTCATAGAATGTATGTTTGTGAAGTAAGAATGAAGGTGTGAGAAGTCATAGAATGGAGGTGTGTAAAGTCACAGAATGGAGGTGTGTGAAGTCATAGAATGGAGGTGTGTGAAGTCATAGAACGGAGTTGTGTGACGTCATATAATGGAGGTGGGTGAAGTCACATAATGGAGGTGTGTGAAGTGAGAATGGAGGTGTGTGAAGTCGAATGAAGGTGTGTGAAGTCATAGAATGTAGGTGTGTGAACTAATAGAATGGAGGTGTGTGAAGTCACAAAATGGAAGTGTGTGAAGTCAAAATGGAGGTGTGTGACGTCCTAAAATGGAGGTGTGTGAAGTCATAGAATGGAGGTGTGTAAAATCATAGAATAGAGGTTTGGAAAGTCACAGAATGGAGGTGTGTGAACTCAGAATGGAGGTGTGTGAAGTCATAGAATGGAGGTTTGTGAAGTCATCGCATGAAGGTATGTTAAATCTTAGAATGGAGGTGTGTGAAGTCACAGAATGAAAGTGTGTGAAGTCAAAATGGAGGTGTGTGACGTCCTAAAATGGAGGTGTGTGAAATCATAGAATAGAGGTTTGAGAAGTCACAAAATGGAGGTGTGTGAACTCAGAATGGAGGTGTGTGAAGTCACAGAATGGAAGAGTGTGAAGTCAAGACGGAGGTGTGTGAAGTCAAAGAATGGAGGTGTGTAAAGTCACAGAATGGTGGTGTGTGAAATCAAAATGGTGGTGTGTGACGTTACAAATGGAGGTGTGTGAAGTCACAGAATGTAGGTGTGTGAAGTCAAAATGGAGGTGTGTGAAGTCAAAGAATGGAGGTGTGTGAACTCATAGAATGGAGGTGTGTGAAGTCATGGAATGGACGTTTGTGAAGTCAAACATTGGAAGTGTGGGAAGTTACAGAATGAAGATGTGTGAAGTCTTATAGTGGAGGTGTGTGAAGTCAGAATGCAGGTGTGGGAAGTCATAGAATGGAGGTGTGTGAAGTCATATAATGGAGGTGTGTGAAGTCATAGAATTGAAGTGTGTGAAGTCATAGAATGGAGGTGTGTGAAGTCATAGAATGGATGTGGGTGAAGTCACGGAAGGGAGGTGTGTGAAATCAAAGAATGGAGGTGTGTGAAGTCACAGAATGGAGGTGTGTGAAGTCACAGAATGGAGATGTGTGAAGTCAAAAAGGTGGTGTGAGAAGTCACAAATGTAAGTGTGTGAAGTCACCGAATGGAGGTGTGAAGTCAAAATGGTTGTGTGTGAAGTCAAAGAATGTAGGTGTGTGAAGTCATCGAATGGAGGGGTGTGAAGTCACAGAATGGAGGTGTGTGAAGTCAGAATAGAGGTGTGCAAAGTCATAGAATGGAGGTGTGTGAAGTCAGAATGGAGGTGTGTGAAGTCATAGAATGGAGGTGTGTGAAGTCACAGAATGGAGGTGTGTGAAGTCATAGAATGGAGGTGTGTGAAGACATAGAATGGAGGTGTGTGAAGTCATATAATGTTGGTGTGTGAAGTCACAGAATGGATGTGTGTGAAGTCATAGAATGGAGGTGTGTGAAGAACAGAATGGATGGTATGAACTCATAGAATGGAGGTGTGTGAAGTCACAGAATTGAGGTGTTTGAAGTCATATATAGGAGGTGTGTGAAGTCAAAATGGATGTGTGAGTTCATAGAATGGAGGTATGTGAAGTCACAGAATTGAGGTGTTTGAAGTCATATATTGGAGGTGTGTAAAGTCAAAATGGATGTGTGAATTCATAGAATGGAGGTGTGTGAAACCATAGAATGAGGGTGTGTGAGGTCATAGAATGGAGGTGTGTGAAGTCACAGAATGGAGGTGTGTGAAGTCATAGAATGGAGGTGTGTGAAGTCATAGAATGGAAGTGTGTGAAGTCACAGAATGGAGGTGTGTGAAGTCACAGAATGGACGTGTGTGAAGTCACAGAATGGAGGTGTGTGAACACAGAATGGAGGTGTGTGAAGTCACAGAATGGAGGTGTGTGAAGTCATAGAATGGAGGTGTGTGAAGTCAGAATGGAGGTGTGTGAAGTCACCGAATGGAGTTGTGTGAACTCAGAATGGAGGTGTGTGAAGTCACAGAATGGAGGATTGTGAAGTCATAGAATGGGGTTGTGTGAAGTCATAGAATGGGGTTGTGTGAAGTCATAGAATGGATGTTTCTGAAGTAAGAATGAAGGTGTGTGAAGTCATAGAATGGAGGTATGTGAACACATAGAATGGAGGTGTGTGAATTCACAGAATGAAGCTGTGTGAAGTCAGAATGGAGGTGTGTAGTCATAGATTGCAGGTGGTGAAGTCATAGAAAGGGGGTGTGGAAAGTCATAGAATGGAGGAGTGTGAAGTCATAGAGTGCAGGTGAGTGAAGTCACAGATTCGAGGTCTGTGAAGTCATAGAATGGAGGTGTGTGATGTCAGAATGCAGGTGTGTGAAGTCATAGATGGAGTTGTGTGAAGTCATAGTATGGAGGTGTGTGAAATCATAGAATGGAGTTTTGTAAATTCACAGAATGGAGCTGTGTGAATACAGAATGGAGGTGTGTGAAGTTATAGAATGTAGGTGTTTGAAGTCAGAACGGAGGTGTGTGAACTCATAGAATGGAGGTGAGTGACGTCACAGTGGAAGTGTGTGAAGTCATACAATGGAGGTGTGTAAAGTCACAGAATGGAGGTGTGTGGAGTCATAGAATGGAGGTGTGTGAAGTCACAGAATGGAGCTGTTTGACGTCATAGAATGGAGGTGTGTGAAGTTATAGATTGGATGTTTGTAAAGTAAGAATGAAGTGGTATGAAGTCATAGAATAAAGGTGTGACGTCAAAGAATGGAGGTGTGTGAAGTCATAGAATGGAGGTGTGTAAACTCAGAATGGAGGTGTGTGAAGTCATAGAATGGAGGTGTTTGAAGTCACAGAATGGACGGTACGAAGTCATAGAATGGAGGTGTGTGAAGTCACAGAATTGAGGTGTTTGAAGTCATATATTAGAGGTGTGTGAAGTCAAAATGGATGTGTGAAATCATAGAATGGAGGTGTGTGAAGTCACAGAATGGAGGTGTGTGAAATTATAAAAGGGAGGTTTATGAACTCATAGAATGGAAGTGTGTGAAGTCCCACAATGGAGGTGTGTGAAGTCACAGAATGGAGGTGTGTGAAGTCACAGAATGCAGGTGTGTGAACTCAGAATGGAGGTTTGTGAAGTCACAGAATAGAGGTGTGTGAAGTCATAGAATGGAAGTGTGTGAAGTCATAGAATGGAGGTGTGTGAAGTCAGAATGGAGATGTGTGAAATCACCGAATGGAGTTGTGTGAACTCAGAATGGAGATGTGTGAAGTCACAAAATGGAGGTTTGTGAAGTCATAGAATGGAGGTGTGTGAAGTCATAGAATGGATGTTTCTGAAGTAAAAATGAAGGTGTGTGAAGTCATAGAAAGAGGTGTGGGAAGTTATAGAATGGAGGAATGTAAAGTCATAGAATGCAGGCGAGTGAAGTCACAGATTCGAGGTCTGCAAAGTCATAGAATGGAGGTGCTTGATGTCAGAATGCAGGTGTGTGAAATCATAGATGGAGTTGTGTGAAGTCATAGTATGGAGGTGTATGAAATCATAGAATGGAGTTTTGTGAAATCACAGAATGGAGCTGTGTGAATACAGAATGGAGGTGTGTGAACTCATAGAATGGAGGTGAGTGACGTCACAGAATGGAGGTGTGTGAAGTCATAGAATGGAGGTGTGTGAACTCATAGAATGGAGGTGTGTGACGTCACAAAGGAAGTGTGTGAAGTCATAGAATGGAGGTGTGTGAAGTCAAAGAATGGAGGTGTGAGAAGTCAAAATGGAGGTGTGTGACGTCATAAAATGGAGGTGTGTGAAGTCATAGAATGGAGCTGTGTGAAATCATAGAAGCGAGGTTTGTGAAGTCACAGAATGGAGGTGTGTGAACTCAGAATGGAGGTGTGTGAAGTCACAGAATGGATGTGTGTGAAGTCACAGCATGGAGGTATGTGAAATCATAGAATGGAAGTGTGTGAAGTCATAGAATGGAGGTGTGTGAAGTCACAGAATGAAGGTGTGTGAAGGCATCGAATGGATGTGTGTGAAGACACAGAAGGAAGGTGTGTGAAGTCACATAATGGAGGTGTGTGAAGTCAAAATGGAGGTGGGTGACATCATAAAATGGAGGTGTGTGAAGTCATAGAATGGAGATGTGTGAAATCATAGAATGGAGTTTTGTGAAGTCACACAATGGAGCTGTGTGAATACAGATTGAAGGAGTGTGAAGTCATAAAATGGAGGTGGGTGAAGTCATATAAAGGAGATGTGGGAAGTCATAGAATGGAGGAGTGTGAAGTCATAGAGTGGAGGTGAGTGAAGTCACATATTCAAGGTCTGTGAAGTCATAGAATGGAGGTGTGTGAAGTCAGAATTGAGGTGTGTGAAGTCATAGAATGGAGGTGTGTGAACTCATAGAATGGAGCTGTGTGACGTCACAAAGGAAGTGTGTGAAGTCATAGAATGGAAGTGTGTGACGTCAAAGAATGGAGGTGTGTGATATCAGAATGGAGGTGTGCGAATTTATAAAATAGAGGTGTGTGAAGTCAGAATGGAGGTGTGTGAAGTCATAGAATGGAGGTTTGTGAAGTCAGAATGGAGGTGTGTGAACTCATAGAATGGAGGTGTGTGACGTCACAATGGAAGTGTGTGAAGTCATAGAATGGAGGTGTGTGAAGTCATAGAATGGAGGTGTGTGAAGTTAGAATGGATGTGTGTGGAGTCTCAGAATTGAGGTTTGTGAACACAGAATGGAGGTGTGTGAAGTCAAAGAATGTAGGTGTGTGAAGTCATAGAATGGAGTTGTGTGAAGTCATAGAATGTCTGTTTGTGAAGTAAGAATGAAGGTGTGTGAAGACATAGAATGGAGGTGTGTGAAGTCACAGAATGGAGGTGTGTGAAGTCATAGATTGGAGGTGTGTGAAGACATACAATGGAGGTGTGTGAAGTTATATAATGGAAGTGTGTGAAGTCACAGAATGGATGTGTGTGAAGTCAGAATGGAGGTGTGAAGTCATAGAATGGAGGTGGGTGAAGTCATAGAATGGAGGTGTGTGAAATCATAGAATGGAGGTGTGTGAAGTCACAGAATGGAGGTGTGGGAAGTCACAGAATGGAGGTGTGTGACGTCACAGAATGGAGGTGTCTGAAGTCAGAATGGAGGTGTGTAAAGTCACAGAATGGAGGTGTGTGAATTCATAGAATTGAAGTGTGTGAAGTGATAGAATGGAGGTGTGTGAAGTCACAGAATGGACGGTATGAAGTCATAGAATGGAGGTGTGTAAAGTCACAGAATGGAGGTGTGTGAAGTCATAAAATGGAGGTGGGTGAAGTCATAGAAAGGAGATGTGGGAAGTCATAGAATGGAGGAGTGTGAAGTCCTAAAGTGGAGGTGAGTGAAGTCACATATTCGAGGTCTGTGAAGTCATAGAATGGAGGTGTGTGAACACAGAATTGAGGTGTGTGAAGTCACAGAATGGAGGTGTGTGAAGTCATAGAATGGAAGTGTGTGAAGTCATAGAATGGAGGTGTGTGAAGTCAGAATGGAGGTGTGTGAAGTCACCGAATGGAGGTGTGTGAACGCAGAATGGAGGTGTGAGAAGTCACAGAATGGAAGTTTGTGAAGTCATAGAATGGAGGTGTGTGAAGTCATAGAATGGATGTTTCTGAATTAAGAATGAAGGTGTGTGAAGTCATAGAATGGAGGTGTGTGAAGGCAAAATTGTGGTGTGTGAACTCATAGACTGGATGTTTCTGAACTCATAGAATGAAGGTGTGTGAAGTCGTGGAATGGAGGTGTATGAAGTCAAAGAATGGAGGTGTGTGAAGTCAAACAATGGTGGTGTGTGAAGTCACAGAATGGAGGTGTGTGAAGTCCCAGAATGGAACTGTGTGAAGTCAAAACGGAGGTGTGTGAAGTCAAAGAATCTAGGTGTGTGAAGTCACAGAACGGAGTTGTGTGAAATCACAATGTTGGTGTGTGAAGTCAAAAATGGAGGTGTGTGAAGTCTGAATGGAGGTGTGTGAAGTCATAGAATGGAGGTGTGTGAACGCATAGAATGGAGGTGTGTGACGTCACAAAGGATGTATGTGAAGTCATAGAATTGAGGTGTGTGAAGTCACAGAATGGAGGTGTGTGAAGTCACAGAATGGAGGTGTGTGAAGTCATAAAATGGAGGTGGGTGAAGTCATAGAATGGAGGAGTGTGAAGTCATAGAGTGGAGGTGAGTGAAGTCACATATTCAAGGTCTGTGAAGTCATAGAATGGAGGTGTGTGAAGTCAGAATTGAGGTGTGTGAAGTCATAGAATGGAGGTGTGTGAACTCATAGAATGGAGCTGTGTGACGTCACAAAGGAAGTGTGTGAAGTCATAGAATGGAAGTGTGTGACGTCAAAGAATGGAGGTGTGTGATATCAGAATGGAGGTGTGCGAAGTTATAAAATAGAGGTGTGTGAAGTCAGAATGGAGGTGTGTGAAGTCATAGAATGGAGGTTTGTGAAGTCAGAATGGAGGTGTGTGAACTCATAGAATGGAGGTGTGTGACGTCACAATGGAAGTGTGTGAAGTCATAGAATGGAGGTGTGTGAAGTCATAGAATGGAGGTGTGTGAAGTTAGAATGGATGTGTGTGGAGTCTCAGAATTGAGGTTTGTGAACACAGAATGGAGGTGTGTGAAGTCAAAGAATGTAGGTGTGTGAAGTCATAGAATGGAGTTGTGTGAAGTCATAGAATGTCTGTTTGTGAAGTAAGAATGAAGGTGTGTGAAGACATAGAATGGAGGTGTGTGAAGTCACAGAATGGAGGTGTGTGAAGTCATAGATTGGAGGTGTGTGAAGACATACAATGGAGGTGTGTGAAGTTATATAATGGAAGTGTGTGAAGTCACAGAATGGATGTGTGTGAAGTCAGAATGGAGGTGTGAAGTCATAGAATGGAGGTGGGTGAAGTCATAGAATGGAGGTGTGTGAAATCATAGAATGGATGTGTGTGAAGTCACAGAATGGAGGTGTGGGAAGTCACAGAATGGAGGTGTGTGACGTCACAGAATGGAGGTGTCTGAAGTCAGAATGGAGGTGTGTAAAGTCACAGAATGGAGGTGTGTGAATTCATAGAATTGAAGTGTGTGAAGTGATAGAATGGAGGTGTGTGAAGTCACAGAATGGACGGTATGAAGTCATAGAATGGAGGTGTGTAAAGTCACAGAATGGAGGTGTGTGAAGTCATAAAATGGAGGTGGGTGAAGTCATAGAAAGGAGATGTGGGAAGTCATAGAATGGAGGAGTGTGAAGTCCTAAAGTGGAGGTGAGTGAAGTCACATATTCGAGGTCTGTGAAGTCATAGAATGGAGGTGTGTGAACACGGAATTGAGGTGTGTGAAGTCACAGAATGGAGGTGTGTGAAGTCATAGAATGGAAGTGTGTGAAGTCATAGAATGGAGGTGTGTGAAGTCAGAATGGAGGTGTGTGAAGTCACCGAATGGAGGTGTGTGAACGCAGAATGGAGGTGTGAGAAGTCACAGAATGGAAGTTTGTGAAGTCATAGAATGGAGGTGTGTGAAGTCATAGAATGGATGTTTCTGAATTAAGAATGAAGGTGTGTGAAGTCATAGAATGGAGGTGTGTGAAGGCAAAATTGTGGTGTGTGAACTCATAGACTGGATGTTTCTGAACTCATAGAATGAAGGTGTGTGAAGTCGTGGAATGGAGGTGTATGAAGTCAAAGAATGGAGGTGTGTGAAGTCAAACAATGGTGGTGTGTGAAGTCACAGAATGGAGGTGTGTGAAGTCCCAGAATGGAACTGTGTGAAGTCAAAACGGAGGTGTGTGAAGTCAAAGAATCTAGGTGTGTGAAGTCACAGAACGGAGTTGTGTGAAATCACAATGTTGGTGTGTGAAGTCAAAAATGGAGGTGTGTGAAGTCTGAATGGAGGTGTGTGAAGTCATAGAATGGAGGTGTGTGAACGCATAGAATGGAGGTGTGTGACGTCACAAAGGATGTATGTGAAGTCATAGAATTGAGGTGTGTGAAGTCACAGAATGGAGGTGTGTGAAGTCACAGAATGGAGGTGTGTGAAGTCATAAAATGGAGGTGGGTGAAGTCATAGAATGGAGGTGTGTGAAGTCATGGAATGGACGTTTGTGAAGTCAAACATTGGAAGTGTGGGAAGTTACAGAATGAAGATGTGTGAAGTCTTATAGTGGAGGTGTGTGAAGTCAGAATGCAGGTGTGGGAAGTCATAGAATGGAGGTGTGTGAAGTCATATAATGGAGGTGTGTGAAGTCATAGAATTGAAGTGTGTGAAGTCATAGAATGGAGGTGTGTGAAGTCATAGAATGGATGTGGGTGAAGTCACGGAAGGGAGGTGTGTGAAATCAAAGAATGGAGGTGTGTGAAGTCACAGAATGGAGGTGTGTGAAGTCACAGAATGGAGATGTGTGAAGTCAAAAAGGTGGTGTGAGAAGTCACAAATGTAAGTGTGTGAAGTCACCGAATGGAGGTGTGAAGTCAAAATGGTTGTGTGTGAAGTCAAAGAATGTAGGTGTGTGAAGTCATCGAATGGAGGGGTGTGAAGTCACAGAATGGAGGTGTGTGAAGTCAGAATAGAGGTGTGCAAAGTCATAGAATGGAGGTGTGTGAAGTCAGAATGGAGGTGTGTGAAGTCATAGAATGGAGGTGTGTGAAGTCACATAATGGAGGTGTGGGAAGTCACAGAATGTAAGTGTGTGAAGTCATAGAATGGAGGTGTGTGAAGAACAGAATGGATGGTATGAACTCATAGAATGGAGGTGTGTGAAGTCACAGAATTGAGGTGTTTGAAGTCATATATAGGAGGTGTGTGAAGTCAAAATGGATGTGTGAGTTCATAGAATGGAGGTATGTGAAGTCACAGAATTGAGGTGTTTGAAGTCATATATTGGAGGTGTGTAAAGTCAAAATGGATGTGTGAATTCATAGAATGGAGGTGTGTGAAACCATAGAATGAGGGTGTGTGAGGTCATAGAATGGAGGTGTGTGAAGTCACAGAATGGAGGTGTGTGAAGTCATAGAATGGAGGTGTGTGAAGTCATAGAATGGAAGTGTGTGAAGTCACAGAATGGAGGTGTGTGAAGTCACAGAATGGACGTGTGTGAAGTCACAGAATGGAGGTGTGTGAACACAGAATGGAGGTGTGTGAAGTCACAGAATGGAGGTGTGTGAAGTCATAGAATGGAGGTGTGTGAAGTCAGAATGGAGGTGTGTGAAGTCACCGAATGGAGTTGTGTGAACTCAGAATGGAGGTGTGTGAAGTCACAGAATGGAGGATTGTGAAGTCATAGAATGGGGTTGTGTGAAGTCATAGAATGGGGTTGTGTGAAGTCATAGAATGGATGTTTCTGAAGTAAGAATGAAGGTGTGTGAAGTCATAGAATGGAGGTATGTGAACACATAGAATGGAGGTGTGTGAATTCACAGAATGAAGCTGTGTGAAGTCAGAATGGAGGTGTGTAGTCATAGATTGCAGGTGGTGAAGTCATAGAAAGGGGGTGTGGAAAGTCATAGAATGGAGGAGTGTGAAGTCATAGAGTGCAGGTGAGTGAAGTCACAGATTCGAGGTCTGTGAAGTCATAGAATGGAGGTGTGTGATGTCAGAATGCAGGTGTGTGAAGTCATAGATGGAGTTGTGTGAAGTCATAGTATGGAGGTGTGTGAAATCATAGAATGGAGTTTTGTAAATTCACAGAATGGAGCTGTGTGAATACAGAATGGAGGTGTGTGAAGTTATAGAATGTAGGTGTTTGAAGTCAGAACGGAGGTGTGTGAACTCATAGAATGGAGGTGAGTGACGTCACAGTGGAAGTGTGTGAAGTCATACAATGGAGGTGTGTAAAGTCACAGAATGGAGGTGTGTGGAGTCATAGAATGGAGGTGTGTGAAGTCACAGAATGGAGCTGTTTGACGTCATAGAATGGAGGTGTGTGAAGTTATAGATTGGATGTTTGTAAAGTAAGAATGAAGTGGTATGAAGTCATAGAATAAAGGTGTGACGTCAAAGAATGGAGGTGTGTGAAGTCATAGAATGGAGGTGTGTAAACTCAGAATGGAGGTGTGTGAAGTCATAGAATGGAGGTGTTTGAAGTCACAGAATGGACGGTACGAAGTCATAGAATGGAGGTGTGTGAAGTCACAGAATTGAGGTGTTTGAAGTCATATATTAGAGGTGTGTGAAGTCAAAATGGATGTGTGAAATCATAGAATGGAGGTGTGTGAAGTCACAGAATGGAGGTGTGTGAAATTATAAAAGGGAGGTTTATGAACTCATAGAATGGAAGTGTGTGAAGTCCCACAATGGAGGTGTGTGAAGTCACAGAATGGAGGTGTGTGAAGTCACAGAATGCAGGTGTGTGAACTCAGAATGGAGGTTTGTGAAGTCACAGAATAGAGGTGTGTGAAGTCATAGAATGGAAGTGTGTGATGTCATAGAATGGAGGTGTGTGAAGTCAGAATGGAGATGTGTGAAATCACCGAATGGAGTTGTGTGAACTCAGAATGGAGATGTGTGAAGTCACAAAATGGAGGTTTGTGAAGTCATAGAATGGAGGTGTGTGAAGTCATAGAATGGATGTTTCTGAAGTAAAAATGAAGGTGTGTGAAGTCATAGAAAGAGGTGTGGGAAGTTATAGAATGGAGGAATGTAAAGTCATAGAATGCAGGCGAGTGAAGTCACAGATTCGAGGTCTGCAAAGTCATAGAATGGAGGTGCTTGATGTCAGAATGCAGGTGTGTGAAATCATAGATGGAGTTGTGTGAAGTCATAGTATGGAGGTGTATGAAATCATAGAATGGAGTTTTGTGAAATCACAGAATGGAGCTGTGTGAATACAGAATGGAGGTGTGTGAACTCATAGAATGGAGGTGAGTGACGTCACAGAATGGAGGTGTGTGAAGTCATAGAATGGAGGTGTGTGAACTCATAGAATGGAGGTGTGTGACGTCACAAAGGAAGTGTGTGAAGTCATAGAATGGAGGTGTGTGAAGTCAAAGAATGGAGGTGTGAGAAGTCAAAATGGAGGTGTGTGACGTCATAAAATGGAGGTGTGTGAAGTCATAGAATGGAGCTGTGTGAAATCATAGAAGCGAGGTTTGTGAAGTCACAGAATGGAGGTGTGTGAACTCAGAATGGAGGTGTGTGAAGTCACAGAATGGATGTGTGTGAAGTCACAGCATGGAGGTATGTGAAATCATAGAATGGAAGTGTGTGAAGTCATAGAATGGAGGTGTGTGAAGTCACAGAATGAAGGTGTGTGAAGGCATCGAATGGATGTGTGTGAAGACACAGAAGGAAGGTGTGTGAAGTCACATAATGGAGGTGTGTGAAGTCAAAATGGAGGTGGGTGACATCATAAAATGGAGGTGTGTGAAGTCATAGAATGGAGATGTGTGAAATCATAGAATGGAGTTTTGTGAAGTCACACAATGGAGCTGTGTGAATACAGATTGAAGGAGTGTGAAGTCATAAAATGGAGGTGGGTGAAGTCATATAAAGGAGATGTGGGAAGTCATAGAATGGAGGAGTGTGAAGTCATAGAGTGGAGGTGAGTGAAGTCACATATTCAAGGTCTGTGAAGTCATAGAATGGAGGTGTGTGAAGTCAGAATTGAGGTGTGTGAAGTCATAGAATGGAGGTGTGTGAACTCATAGAATGGAGCTGTGTGACGTCACAAAGGAAGTGTGTGAAGTCATAGAATGGAAGTGTGTGACGTCAAAGAATGGAGGTGTGTGATATCAGAATGGAGGTGTGCGAAGTTATAAAATAGAGGTGTGTGAAGTCAGAATGGAGGTGTGTGAAGTCATAGAATGGAGGTTTGTGAAGTCAGAATGGAGGTGTGTGAACTCATAGAATGGAGGTGTGTGACGTCACAATGGAAGTGTGTGAAGTCATAGAATGGAGGTGTGTGAAGTCATAGAATGGAGGTGTGTGAAGTTAGAATGGAGGTGTGTGGAGTCTCAGAATTGAGGTTTGTGAACACAGAATGGAGGTGTGTGAAGTCAAAGAATGTAGGTGTGTGAAGTCATAGAATGGAGGTGTGTGAAGTCATAGAATGTCTGTTTGTGAAGTAAGAATGAAGGTGTGTGAAGACATAGAATGGAGGTGTGTGAAGTCACAGAATGGAGGTGTGTGAAGTCATAGATTGGAGGTGTGTGAAGACATACAATGGAGGTGTGTGAAGTTATATAATGGAAGTGTGTGAAGTCACAGAATGGATGTGTGTGAAGTCAGAATGGAGGTGTGAAGTCATAGAATGGAGGTGGGTGAAGTCATAGAATGGAGGTGTGTGAAATCATAGAATGGAGGTGTGTGAAGTCACAGAATGGAGGTGTGGGAAGTCACAGAATGGAGGTGTGTGACGTCACAGAATGGAGGTGTCTGAAGTCAGAATGGAGGTGTGTAAAGTCACAGAATGGAGGTGTGTGAATTCATAGAATTGAAGTGTGTGAAGTGATAGAATGGAGGTGTGTGAAGTCACAGAATGGACGGTATGAAGTCATAGAATGGAGGTGTGTAAAGTCACAGAATGGAGGTGTGTGAAGTCATAAAATGGAGGTGGGTGAAGTCATAGAAAGGAGATGTGGGAAGTCATAGAATGGAGGAGTGTGAAGTCCTAAAGTGGAGGTGAGTGAAGTCACATATTCGAGGTCTGTGAAGTCATAGAATGGAGGTGTGTGAACACAGAATTGAGGTGTGTGAAGTCACAGAATGGAGGTGTGTGAAGTCATAGAATGGAAGTGTGTGAAGTCATAGAATGGAGGTGTGTGAAGTCAGAATGGAGGTGTGTGAAGTCACCGAATGGAGGTGTGTGAAGTCATAGAATGGAAGTGTGTGAAGTCATAGAATGGAGGTGTGTGAAGTCAGAATGGAGGTGTGTGAAGTCACCGAATGGAGGTGTGTGAACGCAGAATGGAGGTGTGAGAAGTCACAGAATGGAAGTTTGTGAAGTCATAGAATGGAGGTGTGTGAAGTCATAGAATGGATGTTTCTGAATTAAGAATGAAGGTGTGTGAAGTCATAGAATGGAGGTGTGTGAAGGCAAAATTGTGGTGTGTGAACTCATAGACTGGATGTTTCTGAACTCATAGAATGAAGGTGTGTGAAGTCGTGGAATGGAGGTGTATGAAGTCAAAGAATGGAGGTGTGTGAAGTCAAACAATGGTGGTGTGTGAAGTCACAGAATGGAGGTGTGTGAAGTCCCAGAATGGAAGTGTGTGAAGTCAAAACGGAGGTGTGTGAAGTCAAAGAATCTAGGTGTGTGAAGTCACAGAACGGAGTTGTGTGAAATCACAATGTTGGTGTGTGAAGTCAAAAATGGAGGTGTGTGAAGTCTGAATGGAGGTGTGTGAAGTCATAGAATGGAGGTGTGTGAACGCATAGAATGGAGGTGTGTGACGTCACAAAGGATGTATGTGAAGTCATAGAATTGAGGTGTGTGAAGTCACAGAATGGAGGTGTGTGAAGTCACAGAATGGAGGTGTGTGAAGTCATAAAATGGAGGTGGGTGAAGTCATAGAAAGGAGATGTGGGAAGTCATAGAATGGAGGAGTGTGAAGTCCTAGAGTGGAGGTGAGTGAAGTCACATATTCGAGGTCTGTGAAGTCATAGAATGGAGGTGTGTGAAGTCAGAATGGAGGTGTGTGAAGTCATAGAATGAAGGTGTGTGGACTCATAGAATGGAGGTGTGTGACGTCACAAAGGAAGTGTGTGAAGTCATAGAATGGAGGTGTGTGAAGTCACAGAATGGAGTTGTGAGAAGTCAAAATGTAGGTGTGTGAAATCATAGAATGGAGGTGTGTGAAGTCACAGAATGGAGGGGTGTGAAGGCATAGAATGGATGTGTGTAAAGACAGAGAAAGGAGGTGTGTGAAGTCACATAATGGAGGTGTGTGAAGTCAAAATGGAGGTGTGTGAAATCATAGAATGGAGTTTTGTGAAGTCACAGAAAGGAGCTGTGTGAATACAGAATGGAGGTGTGTGAAGTCATAAAATGGATGTGGGTGAAGTCATAGAAAGGAGATGAGGGAAGTCATAGAATTTAGGATTGTGAAGTCTTAGAGTGGATGTGAGTGAAGTCACATATTCGAGGTCTGTGAAGTCATAGAATGGAGGTGTGTGAAGTCAGTATGGAGGTGTGTGAATTCATAGAATGGAGGTGTGTGAACTCATAGAATGGAGGTGTGTGACGTCACTAAGGAAGTGTGTGAAGTCGTAGAATGGAAGTGTGTGAAGTCACAGAATGGAGGTGTGAGAAGTCAAAATGGAGGTGTGTGACGTCATAAAATGGAGGTGTGTGAAGTCATAGAATGGAGCTGTGTGAAATCATAGAATGGAGGTTTGTGAAGTCACAGAATGGAGGGGTGTGAACTCAGAATGTAGGTGTGTGAAGTCACAGAATGGAGGTGTGTGAAGTCACAGCATGGAGGTATGTGAAATCATAGAATGGAAGTGTGTGAAGTCATAGAATGGAGGTATGTGAATCACAGAATGAAGGTGTGTGAAGTCATAGAATGGAGGTGTGTGAAGACACAGAAGGGAGGTGTGTGAAGTCACATAATGGAGGTGTGTGACGTCAAAATGGAGGTGTGTGACGTCATAAAATGGAGGTGTGTGAAGTCATAGAATAGAGGTGTGTGAAATCATAGAATGGAGGTTTGTGAAGTCACAGATTGGAGGTGTGTGACGTCACAGAATAGAGGTTTGTGAAGTCATAGAATGGAGGTGTGTGAGGTCAAATTGGAGGGGTGTGAAGTCGGGGAATGTTGGTGTGTGAAGTCACATAATGGAGGTGGGTGAAGTCACAGAATGGAGGTGTGTGAAGTCATAGAATGGAGGTGTGTGAAGTCACAGAATGGACGGGTATGAAGTCATAGAATGGAGGTGTGTGAAGTCACAGAATTGAGGTGTTTGAAGTCATATATTTTATATGTGTGAAGTCAAATTGGACGTGTGAAATCATAGAATAGAGGTGTGTGAAGTCAGAATGGAGGTGTGTGAACTCATAGAATGGAGGTGTGTGACGTCACAATGGAAGTGTGTGAAGTCATAGAATGGAGGTGTGTGAAGTCATAGAATGGAGGTGTGTGAAGTTAGAATGGAGGTGTGTGGAGTCTCAGAATTGAGGTTTGTGAACACAGAATGGAGGTGTGTGAAGTCAAAGAATGTAGGTGTGTGAAGTCATAGAATGGAGGTGTGTGAAGTCATAGAATGTCTGTTTGTGAAGTAAGAATGAAGGTGTGTGAAGACATAGAATGGAGGTGTGTGAAGTCACAGAATGGAGGTGTGTGAAGTCATAGATTGGAGGTGTGTGAAGACATACAATGGAGGTGTGTGAAGTTATATAATGGAAGTGTGTGAAGTCACAGAATGGATGTGTGTGAAGTCAGAATGGAGGTGTGAAGTCATAGAATGGAGGTGGGTGAAGTCATAGAATGGAGGTGTGTGAAATCATAGAATGGAGGTGTGTGAAGTCACAGAATGGAGGTGTGGGAAGTCACAGAATGGAGGTGTGTGACGTCACAGAATGGAGGTGTCTGAAGTCAGAATGGAGGTGTGTAAAGTCACAGAATGGAGGTGTGTGAATTCATAGAATTGAAGTGTGTGAAGTGATAGAATGGAGGTGTGTGAAGTCACAGAATGGACGGTATGAAGTCATAGAATGGAGGTGTGTAAAGTCACAGAATGGAGGTGTGTGAAGTCATAAAATGGAGGTGGGTGAAGTCATAGAAAGGAGATGTGGGAAGTCATAGAATGGAGGAGTGTGAAGTCCTAAAGTGGAGGTGAGTGAAGTCACATATTCGAGGTCTGTGAAGTCATAGAATGGAGGTGTGTGAACACAGAATTGAGGTGTGTGAAGTCACAGAATGGAGGTGTGTGAAGTCATAGAATGGAAGTGTGTGAAGTCATAGAATGGAGGTGTGTGAAGTCAGAATGGAGGTGTGTGAAGTCACCGAATGGAGGTGTGTGAAGTCATAGAATGGAAGTGTGTGAAGTCATAGAATGGAGGTGTGTGAAGTCAGAATGGAGGTGTGTGAAGTCACCGAATGGAGGTGTGTGAACGCAGAATGGAGGTGTGAGAAGTCACAGAATGGAAGTTTGTGAAGTCATAGAATGGAGGTGTGTGAAGTCATAGAATGGATGTTTCTGAATTAAGAATGAAGGTGTGTGAAGTCATAGAATGGAGGTGTGTGAAGGCAAAATTGTGGTGTGTGAACTCATAGACTGGATGTTTCTGAACTCATAGAATGAAGGTGTGTGAAGTCGTGGAATGGAGGTGTATGAAGTCAAAGAATGGAGGTGTGTGAAGTCAAACAATGGTGGTGTGTGAAGTCACAGAATGGAGGTGTGTGAAGTCCCAGAATGGAAGTGTGTGAAGTCAAAACGGAGGTGTGTGAAGTCAAAGAATCTAGGTGTGTGAAGTCACAGAACGGAGTTGTGTGAAATCACAATGTTGGTGTGTGAAGTCAAAAATGGAGGTGTGTGAAGTCTGAATGGAGGTGTGTGAAGTCATAGAATGGAGGTGTGTGAACGCATAGAATGGAGGTGTGTGACGTCACAAAGGATGTATGTGAAGTCATAGAATTGAGGTGTGTGAAGTCACAGAATGGAGGTGTGTGAAGTCACAGAATGGAGGTGTGTGAAGTCATAAAATGGAGGTGGGTGAAGTCATAGAAAGGAGATGTGGGAAGTCATAGAATGGAGGAGTGTGAAGTCCTAGAGTGGAGGTGAGTGAAGTCACATATTCGAGGTCTGTGAAGTCATAGAATGGAGGTGTGTGAAGTCAGAATGGAGGTGTGTGAAGTCATAGAATGAAGGTGTGTGGACTCATAGAATGGAGGTGTGTGACGTCACAAAGGAAGTGTGTGAAGTCATAGAATGGAGGTGTGTGAAGTCACAGAATGGAGTTGTGAGAAGTCAAAATGTAGGTGTGTGAAATCATAGAATGGAGGTGTGTGAAGTCACAGAATGGAGGGGTGTGAAGGCATAGAATGGATGTGTGTAAAGACAGAGAAAGGAGGTGTGTGAAGTCACATAATGGAGGTGTGTGAAGTCAAAATGGAGGTGTGTGAAATCATAGAATGGAGTTTTGTGAAGTCACAGAAAGGAGCTGTGTGAATACAGAATGGAGGTGTGTGAAGTCATAAAATGGATGTGGGTGAAGTCATAGAAAGGAGATGAGGGAAGTCATAGAATTTAGGATTGTGAAGTCTTAGAGTGGATGTGAGTGAAGTCACATATTCGAGGTCTGTGAAGTCATAGAATGGAGGTGTGTGAAGTCAGTATGGAGGTGTGTGAATTCATAGAATGGAGGTGTGTGAACTCATAGAATGGAGGTGTGTGACGTCACTAAGGAAGTGTGTGAAGTCGTAGAATGGAAGTGTGTGAAGTCACAGAATGGAGGTGTGAGAAGTCAAAATGGAGGTGTGTGACGTCATAAAATGGAGGTGTGTGAAGTCATAGAATGGAGCTGTGTGAAATCATAGAATGGAGGTTTGTGAAGTCACAGAATGGAGGGGTGTGAACTCAGAATGTAGGTGTGTGAAGTCACAGAATGGAGGTGTGTGAAGTCACAGCATGGAGGTATGTGAAATCATAGAATGGAAGTGTGTGAAGTCATAGAATGGAGGTATGTGAATCACAGAATGAAGGTGTGTGAAGTCATAGAATGGAGGTGTGTGAAGACACAGAAGGGAGGTGTGTGAAGTCACATAATGGAGGTGTGTGACGTCAAAATGGAGGTGTGTGACGTCATAAAATGGAGGTGTGTGAAGTCATAGAATAGAGGTGTGTGAAATCATAGAATGGAGGTTTGTGAAGTCACAGATTGGAGGTGTGTGACGTCACAGAATAGAGGTTTGTGAAGTCATAGAATGGAGGTGTGTGAGGTCAAATTGGAGGGGTGTGAAGTCGGGGAATGTTGGTGTGTGAAGTCACATAATGGAGGTGGGTGAAGTCACAGAATGGAGGTGTGTGAAGTCATAGAATGGAGGTGTGTGAAGTCACAGAATGGACGGGTATGAAGTCATAGAATGGAGGTGTGTGAAGTCACAGAATTGAGGTGTTTGAAGTCATATATTTTATATGTGTGAAGTCAAATTGGACGTGTGAAATCATAGAATAGAGGTGTGTGAAGTCATAGAATGGAGGTGTGTGAATTCATAGAATGAAGTTGTGTGAAGTCACAGAATGGAGGTGTGTGAAGTCACAGCATGGAGGTGTGTGAAGTCATAGAATGGAAGTGTGTAAAGTCATAGAATGGAGGTGTGTGAAGTCAGAATGGAGGTGTGTGAAGTCACCTAATGGAGGTGTGTGAACGCAGAATGGAGGTGTGAGAAGTCACAGAATGGAAGTTTGTGAAGTCATAGAATGGTGGTGTGTGAAGTCATAGAATGGATGTTTCTGAATTAAGAATGATGGTGTGTGAAGTCAGAATGGAGGTGTGTGACGGCAAAATTGTGGTGTGTGAACTCATAGACTGGATGTTTCTGAACTCATAGAATTAAGGTGTGTGAAGTCGTGGAATGGAGGTGTATGAAGTCAAAGAATGGAGGTGTGTGAAGTCAAACAATGGTGGTGTGTGAAGTCACAGAATGGAGGTGTGTGAAGTCCCAGAATGGAAGTGTGTGAAGTCAAAACGGAGGTGTGTGAAGTCAAAGAATCTAGGTGTGTGAAGTCACAGAACGGAGGTGTGTGAAATCAAAATGTGGGTGTGTGAAGTCAAAAATGGATGTGTGTGAAGTCACAGAATGTAGGTGTGTGAAGTCAAAATGGAGGTGTGTGAAGTCAAAGAATGGAGGTGTGTGAACTCATAGAATGGAGGTGTGTGAAGTCATAGAATGGATGTGTGGGAAGTCATAGAATGGAGGTGTGTGAAGTCATAGAATGGAAGTGTGTGAAGTCATAGAATGGAGGTGTGTGATGTCATAGAATGGAGGTGTGTGAAGTCATAGAATGGAGGTGGGTGAAGTCACGGAAGGGAGGTGTGTGAAGTCACAGATTGGATTTGTGTGAAGTCACAGAATGGAGGTGTGTGAAGTCACGGAATGGAGGTGTGTGAAATCACAGAATGGAGATGTGTGAAGTCAAAAAGGTGGTGTGAGAAGCCACAAATGTAAGTGTGTGAAGTCACAGAATGGAGGTGTGTGAAGTCTAAATGGAGGTGTGTGAAGTCAAAGAATATAGGTGTGTGAGGTCATCGAATGGAGGTGTGTGAAATCACAGAATGGAGGTGTGTGAAGTCAGAATAAAGGTGTGCGAAGTCATAGAATGGAGGTGTGTGAAGTCACAGAATGGAGTTGTGTGAAGTCATAAAATGGAGGTGGGTGAAGTCATAGAAAGAGATGTGGGAAGTCATAGAATGGAGGAGTGGGAAGTCCTAGAGTGGAGGTGAGTGAAGTCACATATTCGAGGTCTGTGAAGTCATAGAATGGAGGTGTGTGAAGTCAGAATGGAGGTGCGTGAAGTCATAGAATGGAGGTGTGTGAACTCATAGAATGGAGGTGTGTGATGTCACAAAGGAAGTATGTGAAGTCATAGAATTGACGTGTGTGAAGTCTCAGAATGGAGGTGTGAGAAGTCAAAATGGAGGTGTATGACGTCATAAAATGGAGGTGTGTGAAGTCATAGAATGGAGCTGTGTGAAATCATAGAATGGAGGTTCGTGAATTCACAGAATGGAGGTGTGTGAACTCAGAATGGAGGTGTGTGAAGTCACAGAATGGAGGTGTGAGAAGTTACAGCATGGAGGTATGTGAAATCATAGAATGGAAGTGTGTGAAGTCATAGAATGGAGGTGTGTGAAGTCACAGAATGAAGGTGTGTGAAGTCATAGAATGGAGGAGTGTGAAGACACAGAAGGGAGGTGTGTGAAGTCACATAATGGAGGTGTGTGAAGTCAAAATGAAGGTGTGTGACGTCATAAACTGGAGGTGTGTGAAGTCACAGAATGGAGGTGTGTGAAATTATAGAATGGAGGTTTGTGAAGTCACAGAATGGAGTTGTGTGACGTCACAGAATGGAGGTTTGTGAAGTCATAGAATGGAGGTGTGTGAAGTCAAATTGGAGGGGTGTGAAGTCATAGAATGAAGGTGTGTGAAGTCAGAGAATGGAGGTGTGTGAAGTCACAGAATGGAGGTGTGTGAAGTCATAGAATGGAAGTGTGTAAAGTCATAGAATGGAGGTGCGTGACGTCAGAATGGAGGTGTGTGAAGTCAATGAATGGAGGCGTGTGAACTCAGAATGGAGGTGTGTGAAGTCACAGAATGGAGGTTTTTGAAGTCATAGAATGGAGGTGTGTGAAGTCATAGAATGGATGTTTCTGAATTAAGAATGAGGGTGTGTGAAGTCATAGAATGGAGGTGTTGAAGACAAAATTGTGGTGTGTGAACTCAAAGAATGGATGTTTCTGAACTCATAGAATGGAGTTGTGTGAAGTCGTGGAATGGAGGTGTGTGAAGTCAAAGAATGGAGGTGTGTGAAATCAAACAATGGTGGTGTGTGAAGTCACAGAATTGAGGTGTGTGAAGTCCCAGAATGGAAGTGTGTGAAGTCAAAACGGAGGTGTGTGAAGTCAAAGAATGGAGGTGTGTGAAGTCACAGAATGGAGGTGTGTGAAATCAAAATGGTGGTGTGTGAAGTCACAAATGGATGTGTGTGAAGTCACAGAATGTAGGTGTGTGAAGTCAAAATGGAGGTGTGTGAAGTCAAAGAATGGAGGTATGTGAACTCATAGAATGGAGGTGTGTGAAGTCATAGAATGGATGTGTGTGAAGTCATGGAATGGAGGTGTGTGAAGTCAAAGAATGGAGGTATGTGACGTCATAGAAAGGAGGTCTGTGAAGTCATAGAATGGAGAAGTGTGAAGTCATTGAGTGCAGGTGAGTTAAGTCAGAGATTCGAGGTCTGTGAAGTCATAGAATGGAGGTGTGTGATGTAAGAATGCAGGGATGTGAAGTCATAGATGGAGTTGTGTGAAGTCATAGTATGGAGGTGTGTGAAATCATAGAATGGAGTTTTGAGAAGTCACAGAATGGAGCTGTGTGAATTCAGAATGGAGGTGTGTGAAGTCACAGAATGGAGCTGTGTGAATTCAGAATGGAGGTGTGTGAAGTCATAGAATGGAGGTGTGTGAAGTCACAGAATGGAGGTGTGTGAAGTCATAGAATGGAGGTTTGTGAAGTCACAGATTGGAGGTGTTTGAAGTCATAGAATGGAGGTGTGTGAAGTTATAGAATAGATGTTTGTAAAGTAAGAATGAAGTTGTGTGAAGTCATAGAATGGAGGTGTGTGACGTCAAAGAATGGAGGTGTGTGAAATCATAGAATGGAGGTGTGTAAATTCAGAATGGCGCTGTGGGAAGTCAAAGAATGGAGGTGTGTGAAGTCACAGAATGGAGGTGTGTGAAGTCACAGAATGGGGGTGTGTGAAGTCATAGAATGGAGGTGTGTGAAGTCATAGAATGGAGGTGTGTGATATCATAATGGAGGTGTGTGAAGTCAGAATGGAGGTGTGAAGTCATAGAATAGAGGTGGGTGAAGTCATAGAAAGGAGGTGTGTGACGTCAAAATGGAAGTGTGTGAATTCATAGTATGGAGGTGTGTGAAGTCAGAGAATGGAGGTGTGTGAAGTCATGGAATGGAGGTGTGTGAAGTCAAAGAATGGAGGTGTGTGACGTCATAGAAAGGAGGTCTCTGAAGTCATAGAATGGAGAAGTGTGAAGTCATTGAGTGCAGGTGAGTTAAGTCAGAGATTCGAGGTCTGTGAAGTCATAGAATGGAGGTGTGTGATGTCAGAATGCAGGTATGTGAAGTCATAGATGGAGTTGTGTGAAGTCATAGTATGGAGGTGTGTGAAATCATAGAATGGAGTTTTGAGAAGTCACAGAATGGAGCTGTGTGAATTCAGAATGGAGGTGTGTGAAGTCACAGAATGGAGCTGTGTGAATTCAGAATGGAGGTGTGTGAAGTCATAAAATGGAGGTGTGTGAAGTCACAGAATGGAGGTGTGTGAAGTCATAGAATGGAGGTTTGTGAAGTCACAGAATGGAGGTGTTTGAAGTCATAGAATGGAGGTGTGTGAAGTTATAGAATAGATGTTTGTAAAGTAAGAATGAAGTTGTGTGAAGTCATAGAATGGAGGTGTGTGACGTCAAAGAATGGAGGTGTGTGAAATCATAGAATGGAGGTGTGTAAATTCAGAATGGCGGTGTGGGAAGTCAAAGAATGGAGGTGTGTGAAGTCACAGAATGGAGGTGTGTGAAGTCACAGAATGGGGGTGTGTGAAGTCATAGAATGGAGGTGTGTGAAGTCATAGAATGGAGGTGTGTGATATCATAATGGAGGTGTGTGAAGTCACAGAATGGAGGTGTGTGAAGTCAGAATGGAGGTGTGAAGTCATAGAATAGAGGTGCGTGAAGTCATAGATAGGAGGTGTGTGACGTCATAATGGAAGTGTGTGAATTCATAGTATGGAGGTGTGTGAAGTCAGAGAATGGAGGTGTGTGAAGTCAAAATGGAGGTGTGTGAAGTCCTAAAATGGAGGTGTGTGAAGTCATAGAATGGAGGAGTGTGAAATTATAGAATGAAGGTTTGTGAAGTCACAGAATTGAGGTGTGTGAAGTCATAGAATGGAGGTGTGTGAAGTCAAAATGGAGGTGTGTGATGTCCTAAAGTGGAGGTGTGTGAAGTCATAGAATGGAGGTGTGTGAAATTATAGAATGAAGGTTTGTGAAGTCACAGAATTGAGGTGTGTGAAGTCATAGAATGGAGGTGTGTGAAGTCACAGAATGGAGGTGTGTGAAGTCATAGCATGGAGGTATGTGAAATCATGGAATGGAAGTGTGTGAAGTCATAGAATGGAGGTGTGTGAAGTCATACAATGAAGGTGTGTGAAGTCATAGAATGGAGGTGTGTGAATTCACAGAAGGGAGGTGTGTGGAGTCACATAATGGAGGTGTGTGAAGTCAAAATGGAGGTGTGTGACGTCATAAAATGTAGGTGTGTGAAGTCATAGATTGGAGGTGTGTGAAATCATAGAATGGAGGTTTGCGAAGTCACAGAATGGAGGTGTGTGAAGTCATAGATTGGAGGTATGTGAAGTCAAATTGGAGAGGTGTGAAGTCGGAGAATGGAGGTGTGGGAAGTCAAAGAATGGAGGTGTGTGAAGTCACAGAATGGACGGGTATGAATTCATAGAATGGAGGTGTGTGAAGTCACAGAAGGGAGGTGTGTGGAGTCACATAATGAAGGTGTGTGAAGTCAAAATGGAGGTGTGTGACGTCATAAAATGTAGGTGTGTGAAGTCATAGATTGAAGGTATGTGAAATCATAGAATGGAGGTTTGTGAAGTCACAGAATGGAAGTGTGTGAAGTCATAGAATGGAGGTATGTGAAGTCAAATTGGAGGGGTGTAAAGTCGGAGAATGGAGGTGTGGGAAGTCACAGAATGGAGGTGGGTGAAGTCACAGAATGGAGGTGTGTGAAATCATAGAATGGGGATTTGTGAAGTCACAGAATTGAGGTGTTTGAAGTTATATATTGGAGGTGTGTGAAGTGAAAATGGATGTGTGAAGTCATAGAATGGAGGTGTGTGAAGTCGGAGAATGGAGGTGTGTGAAGTCACAGAATGGAGCTGTGTGAAGTCACAGAATGGAGGTGTGTGAAATCACAGAATGGAGGTGTGTGAAGTCATAGAATGGAGGTGTGTGAAGTCAGAATGGAGGTGTGTGAAGTGACAGAATTGAGGTGTGTGAAGTCACAGAATGGAGGTGTGTGAAGTCAGCATGAAGGTGTGTGAAGTCACAGAATGGAGATGTGAGAAGTCAAAATGGAGGTGTGTGACGTCATAAAATGGAGGTGTGTGAAGTCATAGATTGGAGGTGTGTGAAATCATAGAATGGAGGTTTGTGAAGTCACAGAATGGAGGTGTGTGAAGTCACAGAATGGAGGTTTGTGAAGTCATAGAATGGAGGTAGGTGAAGTCACAGAATGGAGGTGTGTGAAGTCACAGAATGGAGGTGTGTGAACTCAGAATGGAGATGTGTGAAGTCACAGAATGGAGTTGTGTGAAGTAATAGAATTGAGGTGTGTGAAATCACAGAATGGAGGTGTGTGAATTCATATAATGGAGGTGTGACATCTCAGAATGGAGGTGTGTGAAATCGCAAAATGGAGGTTTGTGAGGTCACAGAATGGAGGTGTGTGAACTCACAGTGCAGGTGTGTGAAGTCACGGAATGGCGGTGTGTGAAGTCAAGAATGGAAGTGTGTAAAGTCATAGAATGGAGGTGTGTGAAGTCACAGAAGCGAGGTGTGTGGAGTCTCATAATGGAGGTGTGTGAAGTCAAAATGGAGGTGGGTGACATCATAAAATGGAGGTGTGTGAAGTCATAGAATGGAGATGTGTGAAATCATAGAATGGAGTTTTGTGAAGTCACACAATGGAGCTGTGTGAATACAGATTGGAGGTGTCTGAAGTCATAAAATGGAGGTGGGTGAAGTCATATAAAGGAGATGTGGGAAGTCATAGAATGGAGGTGTGTGATATCATAATGGAGGTGTGTGAAGTCAGAATGGAGGTGTGAAGTCATAGAATAGAGGTGGGTGAAGTCATAGAAAGGAGGTGTGTGACGTCAAAATGGAAGTGTGTGAATTCATAGTATGGAGGTGTGTGAAGTCAGAGAATGGAGGTGTGTGAAGTCATGGAATGGAGGTGTGTGAAGTCAAAGAATGGAGGTGTGTGACGTCATAGAAAGGAGGTCTCTGAAGTCATAGAATGGAGAAGTGTGAAGTCATTGAGTGCAGGTGAGTTAAGTCAGAGATTCGAGGTCTGTGAAGTCATAGAATGGAGGTGTGTGATGTCAGAATGCAGGTATGTGAAGTCATAGATGGAGTTGTGTGAAGTCATAGTATGGAGGTGTGTGAAATCATAGAATGGAGTTTTGAGAAGTCACAGAATGGAGCTGTGTGAATTCAGAATGGAGGTGTGTGAAGTCACAGAATGGAGCTGTGTGAATTCAGAATGGAGGTGTGTGAAGTCATAGAATGGAGGTGTGTGAAGTCACAGAATGGAGGTGTGTGAAGTCATAGAATGGAGGTTTGTGAAGTCACAGAATGGAGGTGTTTGAAGTCATAGAATGGAGGTGTGTGAAGTTATAAAATGGATGTTTGTAAAGTAAGAATGAAGTTGTGTGAAGTCATAGAATGGAGGTGTGTGACGTCAAAGAATGGAGGTGTGTGAAATCATAGAATGGAGGTGTGTAAATTCAGAATGGCGGTGTGGGAAGTCAAAGAATGGAGGTGTGTGAAGTCACAGAATGGAGGTGTGTGAAGTCACAGAATGGGGGTGTGTGAAGTCATAGAATGGAGGTGTGTGAAGTCATAGAATGGAGGTGTGTGATATCATAATGGAGGTGTGTGAAGTCACAGAATGGAGGTGTGTGAAGTCAGAATGGAGGTGTGAAGTCATAGAAGAGAGGTGGGTGAAGTCATAGATAGGAGGTGTGTGACGTCATAATGGAAGTGTGTGAATTCATAGTATGGAGGTGTGTGAAGTCAGAGAATGGAGGTGTGTGAAGTCAAAATGGAGGTGTGTGAAGTCCTAAAATGGAGGTGTGTGAAGTCATAGAATGGAGGAGTGTGAAATTATAGAATGAAGGTTTGTGAAGTCACAGAATTGAGGTGTGTGAAGTCATAGAATGGAGGTGTGTGAAGTCAAAATGGAGGTGTGTGATGTCCTAAAGTGGAGGTGTGTGAAGTCATAGAATGGAGGTGTGTGAAATTATAGAATGAAGGTTTGTGAAGTCACAGAATTGAGGTGTGTGAAGTCATAGAATGGAGGTGTGTGAAGTCACAGAATGGAGGTGTGTGAAGTCATAGCATGGAGGTATGTGAAATCATGGAATGGAAGTGTGTGAAGTCATAGAATGGAGGTGTGTGAAGTCATACAATGAAGGTGTGTGAAGTCATAGAATGGAGGTGTGTGAATTCACAGAAGGGAGGTGTGTGGAGTCACATAATGGAGGTGTGTGAAGTCAAAATGGAGGTGTGTGACGTCATAAAATGTAGGTGTGTGAAGTCATAGATTGGAGGTGTGTGAAATCATAGAATGGAGGTTTGCGAAGTCACAGAATGGAGGTGTGTGAAGTCATAGATTGGAGGTATGTGAAGTCAAATTGGAGAGGTGTGAAGTCGGAGAATGGAGGTGTGGGAAGTCACAGAATGGAGGTGGGTGAAGTCACAGAATGGAGGTGTGTGAAGTCAAAGAATGGAGGTGTGTGAAGTCACAGAATGGACGGGTATGAATTCATAGAATGGAGGTGTGTGAAGTCACAGAAGGGAGGTGTGTGGAGTCACATAATGAAGGTGTGTGAAGTCAAAATGGAGGTGTGTGACGTCATAAAATGTAGGTGTGTGAAGTCATAGATTGAAGGTATGTGAAATCATAGAATGGAGGTTTGTGAAGTCACAGAATGGAAGTGGGTGAAGTCATAGAATGGAGGTATGTGAAGTCAAATTGGAGGGGTGTAATGTCGGAGAATGGAGGTGTGGGAAGTCACAGAATGGAGGTGGGTGAAGTCACAGAATGGAGGTGTGTGAAATCATAGAATGGGGATTTGTGAAGTCACAGAATTGAGGTGTTTGAAGTTATATATTGGAGGTGTGTGAAGTGAAAATGGATGTGTGAAGTCATAGAATGGAGGTGTGTGAAGTCGGAGAATGGAGGTGTGTGAAGTCACAGAATGGAGCTGTGTGAAGTCACAGAATGGAGGTGTGTGAAATCACAGAATGGAGGTGTGTGAAGTCATAGAATGGAGGTGTGTGAAGTCAGAATGGAGGTGTGTGAAGTGACAGAATTGAGGTGTGTGAAGTCACAGAATGGAGGTGTGTGAAGTCAGCATGAAGGTGTGTGAAGTCACAGAATGGAGATGTGAGAAGTCAAAATGGAGGTGTGTGACGTCATAAAATGGAGGTGTGTGAAGTCATAGATTGGAGGTGTGTGAAATCATAGAATGGAGGTTTGTGAAGTCACAGAATGGAGGTGTGTGAAGTCACAGAATGGAGGTTTGTGAAGTCATAGAATGGAGGTAGGTGAAGTCACAGAATGGAGGTGTGTGAAGTCACAGAATGGAGGTGTGTGAACTCAGAATGGAGATGTGTGAAGTCACAGAATGGAGTTGTGTGAAGTAATAGAATTGAGGTGTGTGAAATCACAGAATGGAGGTGTGAGAATTCATATAATGGAGGTGTGACATCTCAGAATGGAGGTGTGTGAAATCGCAAAATGGAGGTTTGTGAGGTCACAGAATGGAGGTGTGTGAACTCACAGTGCAGGTGTGTGAAGTCACGGAATGGCGGTGTGTGAAGTCAAGAATGGAAGTGTGTAAAGTCATAGAATGGAGGTGTGTGAAGTCACAGAAGCGAGGTGTGTGGAGTCTCATAATGGAGGTGTGTGAAGTCAAAATGGAGGTGGGTGACATCATAAAATGGAGGTGTGTGAAGTCATAGAATGGAGATGTGTGAAATCATAGAATGGAGTTTTGTGAAGTCACACAATGGAGCTGTGTGAATACAGATTGGAGGTGTCTGAAGTCATAAAATGGAGGTGGGTGAAGTCATATAAAGGAGATGTGGGAAGTCATAGAATGGAGGTGTGTGATATCATAATGGAGGTGTGTGAAGTCAGAATGGAGGTGTGAAGTCATAGAATAGAGGTGGGTGAAGTCATAGAAAGGAGGTGTGTGACGTCAAAATGGAAGTGTGTGAATTCATAGTATGGAGGTGTGTGAAGTCAGAGAATGGAGGTGTGTGAAGTCATGGAATGGAGGTGTGTGAAGTCAAAGAATGGAGGTGTGTGACGTCATAGAAAGGAGGTCTCTGAAGTCATAGAATGGAGAAGTGTGAAGTCATTGAGTGCAGGTGAGTTAAGTCAGAGATTCGAGGTCTGTGAAGTCATAGAATGGAGGTGTGTGATGTCAGAATGCAGGTATGTGAAGTCATAGATGGAGTTGTGTGAAGTCATAGTATGGAGGTGTGTGAAATCATAGAATGGAGTTTTGAGAAGTCACAGAATGGAGCTGTGTGAATTCAGAATGGAGGTGTGTGAAGTCACAGAATGGAGCTGTGTGAATTCAGAATGGAGGTGTGTGAAGTCATAGAATGGAGGTGTGTGAAGTCACAGAATGGAGGTGTTTGAAGTCATAGAATGGAGGTGTGTGAAGTTATAGAATGGATGTTTGTAAAGTAAGAATGAAGTTGTGTGAAGTCATAGAATGGAGGTGTGTGACGTCAAAGAATGGAGGTGTGTGAAATCATAGAATGGAGGTGTGTAAATTCAGAATGGCGGTGTGGGAAGTCAAAGAATGGAGGTGTGTGAAGTCACAGAATGGAGGTGTGTGAAGTCACAGAATGGGGGTGTGTGAAGTCATAGAATGGAGGTGTGTGAAGTCATAGAATGGAGGTGTGTGATATCATAATGGAGGTGTGTGAAGTCACAGAATGGAGGTGTGTGAAGTCAGAATGGAGGTGTGAAGTCATAGAATAGAGGTGGGTGAAGTCATAGATAGGAGGTGTGTGACGTCATAATGGAAGTGTGTGAATTCATAGTATGGAGGTGTGTGAAGTCAGAGAATGGAGGTGTGTGAAGTCAAAATGGAGGTGTGTGAAGTCCTAAAATGGAGGTGTGTGAAGTCATAGAATGGAGGAGTGTGAAATTATAGAATGAAGGTTTGTGAAGTCACAGAATTGAGGTGTGTGAAGTCATAGAATGGAGGTGTGTGAAGTCAAAATGGAGGTGTGTGATGTCCTAAAGTGGAGGTGTGTGAAGTCATAGAATGGAGGTGTGTGAAATTATAGAATGAAGGTTTGTGAAGTCACAGAATTGAGGTGTGTGAAGTCATAGAATGGAGGTGTGTGAAGTCACAGAATGGAGGTGTGTGAAGTCATAGCATGGAGGTATGTGAAATCATGGAATGGAAGTGTGTGAAGTCATAGAATGGAGGTGTGTGAAGTCATACAATGAAGGTGTGTGAAGTCATAGAATGGAGGTGTGTGAATTCACAGAAGGGAGGTGTGTGGAGTCACATAATGGAGGTGTGTGAAGTCAAAATGGAGGTGTGTGACGTCATAAAATGTAGGTGTGTGAAGTCATAGATTGGAGGTGTGTGAAATCATAGAATGGAGGTTTGCGAAGTCACAGAATGGAGGTGTGTGAAGTCATAGATTGGAGGTATGTGAAGTCAAATTGGAGAGGTGTGAAGTCGGAGAATGGAGGTGTGGGAAGTCACAGAATGGAGGTGGGTGAAGTCACAGAATGGAGGTGTGTGAAGTCAAAGAATGGAGGTGTGTGAAGTCACAGAATGGACGGGTATGAATTCATAGAATGGAGGTGTGTGAAGTCACAGAAGGGAGGTGTGTGGAGTCACATAATGAAGGTGTGTGAAGTCAAAATGGAGGTGTGTGACGTCATAAAATGTAGGTGTGTGAAGTCATAGATTGAAGGTATGTGAAATCATAGAATGGAGGTTTGTGAAGTCACAGAATGGAAGTGTGTGAAGTCATAGAATGGAGGTATGTGAAGTCAAATTGGAGGGGTGTAAAGTCGGAGAATGGAGGTGTGGGAAGTCACAGAATGGAGGTGGGTGAAGTCACAGAATGGAGGTGTGTGAAATCATAGAATGGGGATTTGTGAAGTCACAGAATTGAGGTGTTTGAAGTTATATATTGGAGGTGTGTGAAGTGAAAATGGATGTGTGAAGTCATAGAATGGAGGTGTGTGAAGTCGGAGAATGGAGGTGTGTGAAGTCACAGAATGGAGCTGTGTGAAGTCACAGAATGGAGGTGTGTGAAATCACAGAATGGAGGTGTGTGAAGTCATAGAATGGAGGTGTGTGAAGTCAGAATGGAGGTGTGTGAAGTGACAGAATTGAGGTGTGTGAAGTCACAGAATGGAGGTGTGTGAAGTCAGCATGAAGGTGTGTGAAGTCACAGAATGGAGATGTGAGAAGTCAAAATGGAGGTGTGTGACGTCATAAAATGGAGGTGTGTGAAGTCATAGATTGGAGGTGTGTGAAGTCATAGAATGGAGGTAGGTGAAGTCACAGAATGGAGGTGTGTGAAGTCACAGAATGGAGGTGTGTGAACTCAGAATGGAGATGTGTGAAGTCACAGAATGGAGTTGTGTGAAGTAATAGAATTGAGGTGTGTGAAATCACAGAATGGAGGTGTGTGAATTCATATAATGGAGGTGTGACATCTCAGAATGGAGGTGTGTGAAATCGCAAAATGGAGGTTTGTGAGGTCACAGAATGGAGGTGTGTGAACTCACAGTGCAGGTGTGTGAAGTCACGGAATGGCGGTGTGTGAAGTCAAGAATGGAAGTGTGTAAAGTCATAGAATGGAGGTGTGTGAAGTCACAGAAGCGAGGTGTGTGGAGTCTCATAATGGAGGTGTGTGAAGTCAAAATGGAGGTGGGTGACATCATAAAATGGAGGTGTGTGAAGTCATAGAATGGAGATGTGTGAAATCATAGAATGGAGTTTTGTGAAGTCACACAATGGAGCTGTGTGAATACAGATTGGAGGTGTCTGAAGTCATAAAATGGAGGTGGGTGAAGTCATATAAAGGAGATGTGGGAAGTCATAGAATGGAGGAGTGTGAAGTCATAGAGTGGAGGTGAGTGAAGTCACATATTCAAGGTCTGTGAAGTCATAGAATGGAGGTGTGTGAAGTCAGAATTGAGGTGTGTGAAGTCATAGAATGGAGGTGTGTGAACTCATAGAATGGAGCTGTGTGACGTCACAAAGGAAGTGTGTGAAGTCATAGAATGGAAGTGTGTGACGTCAAAGAATGGAGGTGTGTGATATCAGAATGGAGGTGTGCGAATTTATAAAATAGAGGTGTGTGAAGTCAGAATGGAGGTGTGTGAAGTCATAGAATGGAGGTTTGTGAAGTCAGAATGGAGGTGTGTGAACTCATAGAATGGAGGTGTGTGACGTCACAATGGAAGTGTGTGAAGTCATAGAATGGAGGTGTGTGAAGTCATAGAATGGAGGTGTGTGAAGTTAGAATGGAGGTGTGTGGAGTCTCAGAATTGAGGTGTGTGAACACAGAATGGAGGTGTGTGAAGTCAAAGAATGTAGGTGTGTGAAGTCATAGAATGGAGGTGTGTGAAGTCATAGAATGTATGTTTGTGAAGTAAGAATGAAGGTGTGTGAAGACATAGAATGGAGGTGTGTGAAGTCACAGAATGGAGGTGTGTGAAGTCATAGATTGGAGGTGTGTGAAGACATAGAATGGAGGTGTGTGAAGTTATATAATGGAGGTGTGTGAAGTCACAGAATGGATGTGTGTGAAGTCAGAATGGAGGTGTGAAGTCATAGAATGGAGGTGGGTGAAGTCATAGAATGGAGGTGTGTGAAATCATAGAATGGAGGTGTGTGAAGTCACAGAATGGAGGTGTGGGAAGTCACAGAATGGAGGTGTGTGACGTCACAGAATGGAGGTGTGTGAAGTCAGAATGGAGGTGTGTAAAGTCACAGAATGGAGGTGTGTGAAGTCATAGAATTGAAGTGTGTGAAGTGATAGAATGGAGGTGTGTGAAGTCACAGAATGGACGGTATGAAGTCATAGAATGGAGGTGTGTGAAATCACAGAATTGAGGTGTTTGAAGTCATATATTGGAGGTGTGTGAAGTCAAAATGGATGTGTGAAGTCATAGAATGGAGGTGTTTGAAATCACAGAATGAGGGTGTGTGAGGTCATAGAATGGAGGTGTGTAAAGTCACAGAATGGAGGTGTGTGAAGTCATAAAATGGAGGTGGGTGAAGTCATAGAAAGGAGATGTGGGAAGTCATAGAATGGAGGAGTGTGAAGTCCTAAAGTGGAGGTGAGTGAAGTCACATATTCGAGGTCTGTGAAGTCATAGAATGGAGG
This sequence comes from Megascapheus bottae, assembly GCA_024803745.1. Classification (NCBI taxonomy): domain Eukaryota; kingdom Metazoa; phylum Chordata; class Mammalia; order Rodentia; family Geomyidae; genus Megascapheus; species Megascapheus bottae. Next base: position 12,715 of record JANJXV010001169.1, on the reverse strand, counting down.
TGTGTGAACACAGAATGGAGGTGTGTGAAGTCACAGAATGGAGGTGTGTGAAGTCATAGAATGGAAGTGTGTGAAGTCATAGAATGGAGGTGTGTGAAGTCAGAATGGAGGTGTGTGAAGTCACCGAATGGAGGTGTGTGAACGCAGAATGGAGGTGTGAGAAGTCACAGAATGGAAGTTTGTGAAGTCATAGAATGGAGGTGTGTGAAGTCATAGAATGGATGTTTCTGAATTAAGAATGAAGGTGTGTGAAGTCATAGAATGGAGGTGTGTGAAGGCAAAATTGTGGTGTGTGAACTCATAGACTGGATGTTTCTGAACTCATAGAATGAAGGTGTGTGAAGTCGTGGAATGGAGGTGTATGAAGTCAAAGAATGGAGGTGTGTGAAGTCAAACAATGGTGGTGTGTGAAGTCACAGAATGGAGGTGTGTGAAGTCCCAGAATGGAAGTGTGTGAAGTCAAAACGGAGGTGTGTGAAGTCAAAGAATCTAGGTGTGTGAAGTCACAGAACGGAGTTGTGTGAAATCACAATGTTGGTGTGTGAAGTCAAAAATGGAGGTGTGTGAAGTCACAGAATGTAGGTGTGTGAAGTCAAAATGGAGGTGTGTGAAGTCAAAGAATGGAGGTATGTGAACTCATAGAATGGAGGTGTGTGAGGTCATAGAATGGATGTGTGTGAAGTCATGGAATGGAGGTGTGTGAAGTCAAAGAATGGAGGTATGTGACGTCATAGAAAGGAGGTCTGTGAAGTCATAGAATGGAGAAGTGTGAAGTCATTGAGTGCAGGTGAGTTAAGTCAGAGATTCGAGGTCTGTGAAGTCATAGAATGGAGGTGTGTGATGTAAGAATGCAGGTATGTGAAGTCATAGATGGAGTTGTGTGAAGTCATAGTATGGAGGTGTGTGAAATCATAGAATGGAGTTTTGAGAAGTCACAGAATGGAGCTGTGTGAATTCAGAATGGAGGTGTGTGAAGTCACAGAATGGAGCTGTGTGAATTCAGAATGGAGGTGTGTGAAGTCATAGAATGGAGGTGTGTGAAGTCACAGAATGGAGGTGTGTGAAGTCATAGAATGGAGGTTTGTGAAGTCACAGATTGGAGGTGTTTGAAGTCATAGAATGGAGGTGTGTGAAGTTATAGAATAGATGTTTGTAAAGTAAGAATGAAGTTGTGTGAAGTCATAGAATGGAGGTGTGTGACGTCAAAGAATGGAGGTGTGTGAAATCATAGAATGGAGGTGTGTAAATTCAGAATGGCGGTGTGGGAAGTCAAAGAATGGAGGTGTGTGAAGTCACAGAATGGAGGTGTGTGAAGTCACAGAATGGGGGTGTGTGAAGTCATAGAATGGAGGTGTGTGAAGTCATAGAATGGAGGTGTGTGATATCATAATGGAGGTGTGTGAAGTCAGAATGGAGGTGTGAAGTCATAGAATAGAGGTGGGTGAAGTCATAGAAAGGAGGTGTGTGACGTCAAAATGGAAGTGTGTGAATTCATAGTATGGAGGTGTGTGAAGTCAGAGAATGGAGGTGTGTGAAGTCATGGAATGGAGGTGTGTGAAGTCAAAGAATGGAGGTGTGTGACGTCATAGAAAGGAGGTCTCTGAAGTCATAGAATGGAGAAGTGTGAAGTCATTGAGTGCAGGTGAGTTAAGTCAGAGATTCGAGGTCTGTGAAGTCATAGAATGGAGGTGTGTGATGTCAGAATGCAGGTATGTGAAGTCATAGATGGAGTTGTGTGAAGTCATAGTATGGAGGTGTGTGAAATCATAGAATGGAGTTTTGAGAAGTCACAGAATGGAGCTGTGTGAATTCAGAATGGAGGTGTGTGAAGTCACAGAATGGAGCTGTGTGAATTCAGAATGGAGGTGTGTGAAGTCATAGAATGGAGGTGTGTGAAGTCACAGAATGGAGGTGTGTGAAGTCATAGAATGGAGGTTTGTGAAGTCACAGAATGGAGGTGTTTGAAGTCATAGAATGGAGGTGTGTGAAGTTATAGAATGGATGTTTGTAAAGTAAGAATGAAGTTGTGTGAAGTCATAGAATGGAGGTGTGTGACGTCAAAGAATGGAGGTGTGTGAAATCATAGAATGGAGGTGTGTAAATTCAGAATGGCGGTGTGGGAAGTCAAAGAATGGAGGTGTGTGAAGTCACAGAATGGAGGTGTGTGAAGTCACAGAATGGGGGTGTGTGAAGTCATAGAATGGAGGTGTGTGAAGTCATAGAATGGAGGTGTGTGATATCATAATGGAGGTGTGTGAAGTCACAGAATGGAGGTGTGTGAAGTCAGAATGGAGGTGTGAAGTCATAGAATAGAGGTGGGTGAAGTCATAGATAGGAGGTGTGTGACGTCATAATGGAAGTGTGTGAATTCATAGTATGGAGGTGTGTGAAGTCAGAGAATGGAGGTGTGTGAAGTCAAAATGGAGGTGTGTGAAGTCCTAAAATGGAGGTGTGTGAAGTCATAGAATGGAGGAGTGTGAAATTATAGAATGAAGGTTTGTGAAGTCACAGAATTGAGGTGTGTGAAGTCATAGAATGGAGGTGTGTGAAGTCAAAATGGAGGTGTGTGATGTCCTAAAGTGGAGGTGTGTGAAGTCATAGAATGGAGGTGTGTGAAATTATAGAATGAAGGTTTGTGAAGTCACAGAATTGAGGTGTGTGAAGTCATAGAATGGAGGTGTGTGAAGTCACAGAATGGAGGTGTGTGAAGTCATAGCATGGAGGTATGTGAAATCATGGAATGGAAGTGTGTGAAGTCATAGAATGGAGGTGTGTGAAGTCATACAATGAAGGTGTGTGAAGTCATAGAATGGAGGTGTGTGAATTCACAGAAGGGAGGTGTGTGGAGTCACATAATGGAGGTGTGTGAAGTCAAAATGGAGGTGTGTGACGTCATAAAATGTAGGTGTGTGAAGTCATAGATTGGAGGTGTGTGAAATCATAGAATGGAGGTTTGCGAAGTCACAGAATGGAGGTGTGTGAAGTCATAGATTGGAGGTATGTGAAGTCAAATTGGAGAGGTGTGAAGTCGGAGAATGGAGGTGTGGGAAGTCACAGAATGGAGGTGGGTGAAGTCACAGAATGGAGGTGTGTGAAGTCAAAGAATGGAGGTGTGTGAAGTCACAGAATGGACGGGTATGAATTCATAGAATGGAGGTGTGTGAAGTCACAGAAGGGAGGTGTGTGGAGTCACATAATGAAGGTGTGTGAAGTCAAAATGGAGGTGTGTGACGTCATAAAATGTAGGTGTGTGAAGTCATAGATTGAAGGTGTGTGAAATCATAGAATGGAGGTTTGTGAAGTCACAGAATGGAAGTGTGTGAAGTCATAGAATGGAGGTATGTGAAGTCAAATTGGAGGGGTGTAAAGTCGGAGAATGGAGGTGTGGGAAGTCACAGAATGGAGGTGGGTGAAGTCACAGAATGGAGGTGTGTGAAATCATAGAATGGGGATTTGTGAAGTCACAGAATTGAGGTGTTTGAAGTTATATATTGGAGGTGTGTGAAGTGAAAATGGATGTGTGAAGTCATAGAATGGAGGTGTGTGAAGTCGGAGAATGGAGGTGTGTGAAGTCACAGAATGGAGCTGTGTGAAGTCACAGAATGGAGGTGTGTGAAATCACAGAATGGAGGTGTGTGAAGTCATAGAATGGAGGTGTGTGAAGTCAGAATGGAGGTGTGTGAAGTGACAGAATTGAGGTGTGTGAAGTCACAGAATGGAGGTGTGTGAAGTCAGCATGAAGGTGTGTGAAGTCACAGAATGGAGATGTGAGAAGTCAAAATGGAGGTGTGTGACGTCATAAAATGGAGGTGTGTGAAGTCATAGATTGGAGGTGTGTGAAATCATAGAATGGAGGTTTGTGAAGTCACAGAATGGAGGTGTGTGAAGTCACAGAATGGAGGTTTGTGAAGTCATAGAATGGAGGTAGGTGAAGTCACAGAATGGAGGTGTGTGAAGTCACAGAATGGAGGTGTGTGAACTCAGAATGGAGATGTGTGAAGTCACAGAATGGAGTTGTGTGAAGTAATAGAATTGAGGTGTGTGAAATCACAGAATGGAGGTGTGTGAATTCATATAATGGAGGTGTGACATCTCAGAATGGAGGTGTGTGAAATCGCAAAATGGAGGTTTGTGAGGTCACAGAATGGAGGTGTGTGAACTCACAGTGCAGGTGTGTGAAGTCACGGAATGGCGGTGTGTGAAGTCAAGAATGGAAGTGTGTAAAGTCATAGAATGGAGGTGTGTGAAGTCACAGAAGCGAGGTGTGTGGAGTCTCATAATGGAGGTGTGTGAAGTCAAAATGGAGGTGGGTGACATCATAAAATGGAGGTGTGTGAAGTCATAGAATGGAGATGTGTGAAATCATAGAATGGAGTTTTGTGAAGTCACACAATGGAGCTGTGTGAATACAGATTGGAGGTGTCTGAAGTCATAAAATGGAGGTGGGTGAAGTCATATAAAGGAGATGTGGGAAGTCATAGAATGGAGGAGTGTGAAGTCATAGAGTGGAGGTGAGTGAAGTCACATATTCAAGGTCTGTGAAGTCATAGAATGGAGGTGTGTGAAGTCAGAATTGAGGTGTGTGAAGTCATAGAATGGAGGTGTGTGAACTCATAGAATGGAGCTGTGTGACGTCACAAAGGAAGTGTGTGAAGTCATAGAATGGAAGTGTGTGACGTCAAAGAATGGAGGTGTGTGATATCAGAATGGAGGTGTGCGAATTTATAAAATAGAGGTGTGTGAAGTCAGAATGGAGGTGTGTGAAGTCATAGAATGGAGGTTTGTGAAGTCAGAATGGAGGTGTGTGAACTCATAGAATGGAGGTGTGTGACGTCACAATGGAAGTGTGTGAAGTCATAGAATGGAGGTGTGTGAAGTCATAGAATGGAGGTGTGTGAAGTTAGAATGGAGGGTGTGTGGAGTCTCAGAATTGAGGTGTGTGAACACAGAATGGAGGTGTGTGAAAGTCAAAGAATGTAGGTGGTGTGAAGTCATAGAATGGAGGTGTGTGAAGTCATAGAATGTATGTTTGTGAAGTAAGAATGAAGGTGTGTGAAGACATAGAATGGAGGTGTGTGAAGTCACAGAATGGAGGTGTGTGAAGTCATAGATTGGAGGTGTGTGAAGACATAGAATGGAGGTGTGTGAAGTTTATATAATGGAGGTGTGTGAAGTCACAGAATGGATGTGTGTGAAGTCAGAATGGAGGTGTGAAGTCATAGAATGGAGGTGGGTGAAGTCATAGAATGGAGGTGTGTGAAATCATAGAATGGAGGTGTGTGAAGTCACAGAATGGAGGTGTGGGAAGTCACAGAATGGAGGTGTGTGACGTCACAGAATGGAGGTGTGTGAAGTCAGAATGGAGGTGTGTAAAGTCACAGAATGGAGGTGTGTGAAGTCATAGAATTGAAGTGTGTGAAGTGATAGAATGGAGGTGTGTGAAGTCACAGAATGGGACGGTATGAAGTCATAGAATGGAGGTGTGTGAAATCACAGAAATTGAGGTGTTTGAAGTCATATATTGGAGGTGTGTGAAGTCAAAATGGATGTGTGAAGTCATAGAATGGAGGTGTTTGAAATCACAGAATGAGGGTGTGTGAGGTCATAGAATGGAGGTGTGTAAAGTCACAGAATGGAGGTGTGTGAAGTCATAAAATGGAGGTGGGTGAAGTCATAGAAAGGAGATGTGGGAAGTCATAGAATGGGAGGAGTGTGAAGTCCCTAAAGTGGAGGTGAGTGAAGGTCACATATTCGAGGTCTGTGAAGGTCATAGAATGGAGGTGTGTGAACACAGAATGGAGGTGTGTGAAGTCACAGAATGGAGGTGTGTGAAGTCATAGAATGGGAAGTGTGTGGAAGTCATAGAATGGAGGTGTGTGAAGTCAGAATGGAGGTGTGTGAAGTCACCGAATGGAGGTGTGTGAACGCAGAATGGAGGTGTGAGAAGTCACAGAATGGAAGTTTGTGAAGTCATAGAATGGAGGTGTGTGAAGTCATAGAATGGATGTTTCTGAATTAAGAATGAAGGTGTGTGAAGTCATAGAATGGAGGTGTGTGAAGGCAAAATTGTGGTGTGTGAACTCATAGACTGGATTGTTTCTGAAACTCATAGAATGAAGGTGTGTGAAGTCGTGGAATGGAGGTGTATGAAGTCAAAGAATGGAGGTGTGTGAAGTCAAACAATGGTGGTGTGTGAAGTCACAGAATGGAGGTGTGTGAAGTCCCAGAATGGAAGTGTGTGAAGTCAAAACGGAGGTGTGTGAAGTCAAAGAATCTAGGTGTGTGAAGTCACAGAACGGAGTTGTGTGAAATCACAATGTTGGTGTGTGAAGTCAAAAATGGAGGTGTGTGAAGTCACAGAAATGTAGGTGTGTGAAGTCAAAATGGAGGTGTGTGAAGTCAAAGAATGGAGGTATGTGAACTCATAGAATGGAGGTGTTGTGAAGGTCATAGAATGGATGTGTGTGGAAGTCATGGAATGGAGGTGTGTGAAGTCCAAAGAATGGAGGTATGTGGACGTCATAGAAAGGAGGTCTGTGAAGTCATAGAATGGAGAAGTGTGAAGTCATTGAGTGCAGGTGAGTTAAGTCAGAGATTCGAGGTCTGTGAAGTCCATAGAATGGGAGGTGTGTGATGTAAGAATGCAGGTATGTGAAGTCATAGATGGAGTTGTGTGAAGTCATAGTATGGAGGTGTGTGAAATCATAGAATGGAGTTTTGAGGAAGTCACAGAATGGAGCTGTGTGAATTCAGAATGGAGGTGTGTGAAGTCACAGAATGGAGCTGTGTGAAATTCAGAATGGAGGTGTGTGAAGTCATAGAATGGAGGTGTGTGAAGTCCACAGAATGGAGGTGTGTGAAAGTCATAGAATGGAGGTTTGTGAAGTCCACAGATTGGAGGTGTTTGAAGTCATAGAATGGAGGTGTGTGAAGTTATAGAATTAGATGTTTGTAAAGTAAGAATGAAGTTGTGTGAAGTCATAGAATGGAGGTGTGTGACGTCAAAGAATGGAGGTGTGTGAAATCATAGAATGGAGGTGTGTAAATTCAGAATGGCGGTGTGGGAAGTCAAAGAATGGAGGTGTGTGAAGTCACAGAATGGAGGTGTGTGAAGTCACAGAATGGGGGGTGTGTGAAGTCATAGAATGGAGGTGTGTGAAGTCATAGAATGGAGGTGTGTGATATCATAATGGGAGGTGTGTGAAGTCAGAATGGAGGTGTGAAGTCATAGAATAGAGGTGGGTGAAGTCATAGAAAGGAGGTGTGTGACGTCAAAAATGGAAGTGTGTGAATTCATAGTATGGAGGTGTGGTGGAAGTCAGAGAATGGGAGGTGTGTGAAGTCCATGGAATGGAGGTGTGTGAAGTCAAAGAATGGAGGTGGTGTGACGTCATAGAAAGGAGGTCTCTGAAGTCATAGAATGGAGAAGTGTGAAGTCATTGAGTGCAGGTGAGTTTAAGTCAGAGATTCGAGGGTCTGTGAAGTCATAGAATGGAGGTGTGTGATGTCAGAATGCAGGTATGTGAAGTCATAGATGGAGTTGTGTGAAGTCATAGTATGGAGGTGTGTGAAATCATAGAATGGAGTTTTGAGAAGTCACAGAATGGAGCTGTGTGAATTCAGAATGGAGGTGGTGTGAAGTCACAGAATGGAAGCTGTGTGAATTCAGAATGGAGGTGTGTGAAGTCATAGAATGGAGGTGTGTGAAGTCACAGAATGGAGGTGTGTGAAGTCAAAGGAATGGAGGTTTGTGAAGTCACAGAATGGAGGTGTTTGAAGTCATAGAATGGAGGTGTGTGAAGTTATAGAATGGATGTTTGTAAAGTAAGAATGAAGTTGTGTGAAGGTCATAGAATGGAGGTGTGTGACGTCAAAGAATGGAGGTGTGTGAAATCATAGAATGGAGGTGTGTAAATTCAGAATGGCGGTGTGGGAAGTCAAAGAATGGAGGTGTGTGAAGTCACAGAATGGAGGTGTGTGAAGTCACAGAATGGGGGTGTGTGAAGTCATAGAATGGAGGTGTGTGAAGTCATAGAATGGAGGTGTGTGATATCATAATGGAGGTGTGTGAAGTCACAGAATGGAGGTGTGTGAAGTCAGAATGGAGGTGTGAAGTCATAGAATAGAGGTGGGTGAAGTCATAGATAGGAGGTGTGTGACGTCATAATGGAAGTGTGTGAATTCATAGTATGGAGGTGTGTGAAGTCAGAGAATGGAGGTGTGTGAAGTCAAAATGGAGGTGTGTGAAGTCCTAAAATGGAGGTGTGTGAAGTCATAGAATGGAGGGAGTCGTGGAAATTATAGAATGAAGGTTTGTGAAGTCACAGAATTGAGGTGTGTGAAGTCATAGAATGGAGGTGTGTGAAGTCAAAATGGAGGTGTGTGATTGTCCTAAAGTGGAGGTGTGTGAAGTCATAGAATGGAGGTGTGTGGAAATTATAGAATGAAGGTTTTGTGAAGTCACAGAATTGAGGTGTGTGAAGTCATAGAATGGAGGTGTGTGAAGTCCACAGAATGGAGGTGTGTGAAGTCATAGCCATGGAGGTATGTGAAATCATGGAATGGAAGTGTGGTGAAGTCATAGAATGGAGGTGTGTGAAGTCATACAATGAAGGTGTGTGAAGTCATAGAATGGAGGTGTGTGAATTCACAGAAGGGAGGTGTGTGGAGTCCACATAATGGAGGGTGTGTGAAGTCAAAAATGGAGGTGTGTGACGTCCATAAAATGTAGGTGTGTGAAGTCATAGATTGGGAGGTGTGTGAAATCATAGAATGGAGGTTTGCGAAGTCACAGAATGGAGGTGTGTGAAGTCATAGATTGGAGGTATGTGAAGTCAAATTGGAGAGGTGTGAAGTCGGAGAATGGAGGTGTGGGGAAGTCACAGAATGGAGGTGGGGTGAAGTCACAGAATGGAGGTGTGTGTGAAGTCAAAGAATGGAGGTGTGTGAAGTCACAGAATGGACGGGTATGAATTCATAGAATGGAGGTGTGTGAAGTCACAGAAGGGAGGTGTGTGGAGTCCACATAAATGAAGGTGTGTGAAGTCAAAATTGAGGTGTGGTGGACGTCATAAAATGTAGGTGTGTGAAGTCATAGATTGAAGGTATGTGAAATCATAGAATGGAGGTTTGTGAAGTCACAGAATGGAAGTGTGTGAAGTCATAGAATGGAGGTATGTGAAGTCAAATTGGGAGGGGTGTAAAGTCGGAGAATGGAGGTGTGGGGAAGTCACAGAATGGAGGTGGGTGAAGGTCACAGAATGGAGGTGTGTGAAATCATAGAATGGGGGATTTGTGAAGTCACAGAATTGAGGTGTTTGAAGTTTATATATTGGAGGTGTGTGAAGTGAAAATGGATGTGTGAAGTCATAGAATGGAGGTGTGTGAAGTCGGAGAATGGAGGTGTGTGAAGTCACAGAATGGAGCTGTGTGAAGTCACAGAATGGAGGTGTGTGAAATCACAGAATGGAGGGTGTGTGAAGTCATAGAATGGAGGTGTGTGAAGTCAGAATGGAGGTGTGTGAAGTGACAGAATTGAGGTGTGTGAAGTCACAGAATGGAGGTGTGTGAAGTCAGCATGAAGGTGTGGTGAAGGTCACAGAATGGAGATGTGAGAAGTCAAAATGGAGGGTGTGTGACGTCATAAAATGGAGGTGTGTGAAGTCATAGATTGGAGGTGTGTGAAATCATAGAATGGAGGTTTGTGAAGTCACAGAATGGAGGTGTTGTGAAGTCACAGAATGGAGGTTTGTGAAGTCATAGAATGGAGGTAGGTGAAAGTCACAGAATGGAGGTGTGTGAAGTCACAGAATGGAGGGTGTGTGAACTCAGAATGGAGATGTGTGAAGTCCACAGAATGGAGTTGTGTGAAGTAATAGAATTGAGGTGTGTGAAATCACAGAATGGAGGTGTGAGAATTCATATAATGGAGGTGTGGGACATCTCAGAATGGAGGTGGTGTGAAATCGCAAAATGGAGGTTTGTGAGGTCACAGAATGGAGGTGTGTGAACTCACAGTGCAGGTGTGTGAAGTCACGGAATGGCGGTGTGTGAAGTCAAGAATGGAAGTGTGTAAAGTCATAGAATGGAGGTGTGTGAAGTCACAGAAGCGAGGTGTGTGGAGGTCTCATAATGGAGGTGTGTGAAGTCAAAATGGAGGTGGGTGACATCATAAAATGGAGGTGTGTGAAGTCATAGAATGGAGATGTGTGAAATCATAGAATGGAGTTTTGTGAAGTCACACAATGGAAGCTGTGTGAAATACAGATTTGGAGGTGTCTGAAGTCATAAAATGGAGGTGGGTGAAGTCATATAAAGGAGATGTGGGAAGTCATAGAATGGAGGAGTGTGAAGTCATAGAGTGGAGGTGAGTGAAGTCACATATTCAAGGTCTGTGAAGTCATAGAATGGGAGGTGTGTGAAGGTCAGGAATTGAGGGTGTGTGAAGTCATAGAATGGAGGTGTGTGAACTCATAGAATGGAGCTGTGTGACGTCCACAAAGGAAGTGTGTGAAGTCATAGAATGGAAGTGTGTGACGTCAAAGAATGGAGGTGTGTGATATCAGAATGGAGGTGTGCGAATTTATAAAAATAGAGGTGTGTGAAGTCAGAATGGAGGTGTGTGAAGTCTTAGACATGGAGGTTTTGTGAAGTCAGAATGGAGGGTGTGTGAACTCATAGAATGGGAGGTGTGTGACGTCACAATGGAAGTGTGTGAAGTCATAGAATGGAGGTGTGTGAAGTCATAGAATGGAGGTGTGTGAAGTTAGAATGGAGGTGTGTGGAGTCTCAGAATTGAGGTGTGTGAACACAGAATGGAGGTGTGTGAAGTCAAAGAATGTAGGTGTGTGAAGTCATAGAATGGAGGTGTGTGAAGTCATAGAATGTATGTTTGTGAAGTAAGAATGAAGGTGTGTGAAGACATAGGAATGGGAGGTGTGTGAAGTCACAGAATGGAGGGTGTGTGAAGTCATAGATTGGAGGTGTGTGAAGACATAGAATGGAGGGTGTGTGAAGTTATATAATGGAGGTGTGTGAAGTCACAGAATGGATGTGTGTGAAGTCAGAATGGAGGTGTGAAGTCATAGAATGGAGGGTGGGTGAAGTCATAGAATGGAGGTGTGTGAAATCATAGAATGGAGGTGTGTGAAGTCACAGAATGGAGGTGTGGGAAGTCACAGAATGGAGGTGTGTGACGTCACAGAATGGAGGTGTGTGAAGTCAGAATGGAGGTGTGTAAAGTCACAGAATGGAGGTGTGTGAAGTCATAGAATTGAAGTGTGTGAAGTGATAGAATGGAGGTGTGTGAAGTCCACAGAATGGACGGTATGAAGTCATAGAATGGAGGTGTGTGAAATCACAGAATTGAGGGTGTTTGAAGTCATATATTGGAGGTGTGTGAAGTCAAAATGGATGTGTGAAGGTCATAGAATGGAGGTGTTTGAAATCACAGAATGAGGGTGTGTGAGGTCCATAGAATGGAGGTGTGTAAAGTCACAGAATGGAGGTGTGTGAAGTCATAAAATGGAGGTGGGTGAAGTCCATAGAAAGGAGATGTGGGAAGTCATAGAATGGAGGAGTGTGAAGTCCTAAAGTGGAGGTGAGTGAAGTCACATATTCGAGGGTCTGTGAAGTCATAGAATGGAGGTGTGTGAACACAGAATGGAGGTGTGTGAAGTCACAGAATGGAGGTGTGTGAAGTCATAGAATGGAAGTGTGTGAAGTCATAGAATGGAGGTGTGTGAAGTCAGAATGGAGGTGTGTGAAGTCACCGAATGGAGGTGTGTGAAACGCAGAATGGAGGTGTGAGAAGTCACAGAATGGAAGTTTTGTGAAGTCATAGAATGGAGGTGTGTGAAGTCATAGAATGGATGGTTTCTGAATTAAGAATGAAGGTGTGTGAAGTCATAGAATGGAGGTGTGTGAAGGCAAAATTGTGGTGTGTGAACTCATAGACTGGATGTTTCTGAACTCATAGAATGAAGGTGTGTGAAGTCGTGGAATGGAGGTGTATGAAGTCAAAGAATGGAGGTGTGTGAAGTCAAACAATGGTGGTGTGTGAAGTCACAGAATGGAGGTGTGTGAAGTCCCAGAATGGAAGTGTGTGAAGTCAAAAACGGAGGTGTGTGAAGTCAAAGAATCTAGGTGTGTGAAGTCACAGAACGGAGTTGTGTGAAATCACAATGTTGGTGTGTGAAGTCAAAAATGGAGGTGTGTGAAGTCACAGAATGTAGGTGTGTGAAGTCAAAAATGGAGGTGTGTGAAGTCAAAGAATGGAGGTATGTGAAACTCATAGAATGGAGGTGTGTGAAGTCATAGAATGGATGTGTGTGAAGTCATGGAATGGAGGTGTGTGAAGTCAAAGAATGGAGGTATGTGACGTCATAGAAAGGAGGTCTGTGAAGTCATAGAATGGAGAAGTGTGAAGTCATTGAGTGCAGGTGAGTTAAGTCAGAGATTCGAGGTCCTGTGAAGTCATAGAATGGAGGTGTGTGATGTAAGAATGCAGGTATGTGAAGTCATAGATGGAGTTGTGTGAAGTCATAGTATGGAGGTGTGTGAAATCATAGAATGGAGTTTTGAGAAGTCACAGAATGGAGCTGTGTGAATTCAGAATGGAGGTGTGTGAAGTCACAGAATGGAGCTGTGTGAATTCAGAATGGAGGTGTGTGAAGTCATAGAATGGAGGTGTGTGAAGTCCACAGAATGGAGGTGT